>JARYGA010032067.1:0-19239 GCA_030545235.1 Helianthus tuberosus
AGGGTCAGGCAGACCATCGATATATCTCTCGATAGCCTTATCAAGTGGGGTAACCATTGTGGGACATAACAAACTCAGTTCCTCATATCTATCAGTATAAGCCCAATGTTCACCACTGTCCTGTTTCAGGTCATCAAATTCCCTTTCCAACGCCCTCTGTTCATGACGAGGACAGAATTCCCTCATCATAAGAGCCCTAAGCTCTTCCCAGGTTTGACCCAAAGCAATCTCAACACCACGATCTCTCATTAACCCATTCCACCAAGTAAGAGTCCTCTTTTGAAATAAACTAGAAGCGAACTCGACTTTACGGTTATCAGGACACTGAACATGACGGAAAGTACTCTCACCCTTGGGAAATTATACATGTACAAGTGTGACACCTGTGTCACTTCAACCGTCAAACAAATTCCAAACCAATGAAACATTGTATTTCATACTTGGGATTTGTATAAATATATATATATATATTGTTTGCACATATCAATTCTTGATCGATTTCGAGCTCTAAATCGCTTTCTGGAAGGTTATACGCGAACTGATGCGTAAATATAACCAGTTTAATGCAACAAACACTCCAGAACAGTGAAATAGGCTTAACATACCTTAAATAACCTTTACATAACTTAGAAATAAGTTTTGGAAGGTTTGGTGTGGCGAAATCAAGTTTATTCGCTTACAGGGACTAATTTTGACAAACTGCGAAAGTATGCCGATTCGTACTGTAACGAACATTCTAGAACTTGATCATAAGTTAAATATGCCCTAAATATCCTTTACATAGCTTAGAAATAGGCTTTGAGGTGTTTTGTGCGCTAAAATAAACTTTATTGATCAATAGGGACTAAAAGCGTCAAAAGCGTATAAGTTTGCATTTTCGCGCATATCTTACGTTCTGAATATATCTGGACATCCAAAAATTTATGTCATCATTAAAATATTTTATTTTAGTGATTGGCATGATAAAATTCCATTCGTCGCTTAATTTGGATCGTTTTTGCGTTCGTTGCGACTCCCGTCGTAATTAACCGAACAACGCAACCGTACGACCAAATGAACCGACATCCGAGATGTTTTTGAGTATATTTTAAGCTCCCTATACTTTAACTTCATTTTAGAGCTTTGAAATGGGGTTAACGGGGCTTAAACGTGTCAAAAATGCATCAAAAACCAAGTTTTGGACCTGCAGGGGCTAAAGTTGACAATCTGCCAAAGTTTGCTAGGCCTGGGGCGTAAGCCTTGATCAATTCTTATGCGTCCGGTGAGAGCCCATCAGACAGAAACTTCATTTTCAGCATTCTGGTCGTATTTCAGGGGTTTAAATGCAAAATTCTCAATACCTTGGGCTGAAAATTGATGGTTTTTAGCATCCCATTGTATTCTAATACCTTGGGCCCAAGTGTAAGGCCAAGATTCAAGCTCGCTTTACGAGAAACGATCCTAACGATTCTTGGTTTTCTATAAATACCCACCTCCATTCATTCCATTCTTCACACTTGATCTGATTTGTTCTCTAAGTTGGAGTGTCTTCACTTCATACCTGAGAATAATTAGATCAAATCTCCATTCTTGGACCTTTTGTAAGTGTTCTTTCATTCTTTTACGCGTTTTTAGCATGTGTTTGACTTTCTGCATTGACCAGTTTATGGTCAACACGAAGTTCGTTGAACTTCGCAACGTGAGCGTAATCACGATGGTTATAGTCCCAAGTGACTATACCTACTGATTACCACGTTGATTAGGTGTAGTGACGAGTCATAGTTTCGGCCAAAATGCGTATTTAAGCGTATTTTTGTAACCAAACTATTCTTGGGTATCAAAACCGTTTGTTTTGATATCTAACTTGTTTTCAAACCTTGTTAAACATGTTTAGCTCGTCACTTTTAGATTAGTGCTTATGTAGAGTTGTAAGTCAAGCGATCTAAACAACCGCTTAGACTTTCGAACGAGACCCGTTTGGTCGATCATTAGGATCCAACCAAACATGTTATGTGACCATAGTTGTATAGGGAATAACCTTCCGAGGTTATACCTTATGGTCACTTCGTTTAAGTAGTTGTATGATAGGTAGTTTATATGCCTTAGGAAAATGACCAAAATGCCCTTTTTACGCATAAATTCATTTTAAGCATATGTAACCTAAATTTTCACATCTAAACTGATTAGGTAGCAGTATTAGACATGTTAAGGCATATAATACTTGTCATAGGACTAGTTAGGCGTTCCAAACGCGTTTTACACGAACGACGCGTTAAATTAGCGCAAGCTACCTAAATGGGTCGTAATGGGTCGTAAGCACTTAGGTTAGGTTTCGTTTTAGTATATAGGCTTTGTTAAACCATATCATATGAGTTCCCACACTCATTTGGTTTACGAAACCACATCTTATCCGATCTTCCGATTTAGGTCCGGTTTATTTACTTAGTTATCTATATTAGGTGCCGTTTGATTTCCGTGATCCCTCTAGCCTGCTTGGTAGTTGTTCAAGATGTCTAAGCACTCTCAAGTGAGTATATAGTCCCCTCTTTTACTGTTTTCAATGTTTTGGGGTGAAGCATGTGTACCTATTTGTTATGTTCATGATTTCAAAGTATAATTTATTATACGTATTAGTACTTATCTTTTGACAAACTAAATGATTATTTATGGTTTAAACACCAATTTTTCCTAAGATTATAAAAAGTAAATTGTTGGATAGTACTTATTTTATGTTCACCAGACCGGTTGGTAGTATGATATAGCGCTATAGGATTTGACACCCCATTCCTGTTGTCATGGAATGTCAGAAACCGATATTTTATCCAAATAGGGATTGCCTTTGTGGTATATCTATAGTCTCAAAGGTGTATTTTGATGCACTCAGGTCTGAATGAATTCTTAAATCACATTTTTATTGTATATTTAGTTATACTCCCAAAAGTATAGTTTGATATGCTCTCATGTGTGATATTGTACAAAACCAACATATATTTGTTTAATTATTAAAACATAGTTTGATATGTTATTTATAAAACCAAAACATAGTTTAATATGTTATATATAAGACCAAAGCATAGTTTAAATATGTTATTAATAAAACCAAAGTATACTTTTGATATACTACTGAAAATTATTATTTTGACGACTAAAGTATATTTAATATACTATTTATTTAACGATTTTGGAACTGAAATATATTTTAATATATTACTTATTCGACTTTCTTAAAACCAAAGTATATTTTTATATATGTACTACAAACCTTTTTATCAAAATATTGTTTTACAAACAATATATTTTATACAAACTCATTTTACTTAGTTATTTATTTACCTATGTATTATTCTGTTATATTATCTGATTTCTTATAAATTTTAGTATGATTTATAAAAGAAAATATTTTAAGGTTCATGACTATTTTTGATTAAATATTTTTTTCTAAAACTTATAAGTCATGAATTCTATTATAATAAAATCTATGTATCTCACAGGCATTTTTATGCTGTCGTATATGATATTTTAGTTAACCGAACAGGTGAAGTACTCGAAATTATTTTATTGAAATTTCCACTTTTGCATCTAGCAAGTAGATTTTTACATCTCTACTCCTCTTAATGGTAGTTGCATCACGACAATTTTCTTCATTAGAGCGAACACTCATTTGCTTTGGTACCTGATCATTTCATATGATACACATGCAATAGTTTGTTACGCATGTGGTTTCCCTTCCAATGATCGTTTTCATCAAAGTTACCAATATCATTTCGCTATATTCAGTTATTGCCTTGTGCCTCGGATAATCACATTACTGTAAGTATCGACTCCTTGACATTGAGTCAACAAAACCTTCTTGAAATTTCTATTCCTTCGAGTTACATACATGGTTTATTTTTGTAACCATGCCAAAATTCCCTTGTCGATACTTGTCGGAATTCTCTAAAACCAAGTTCAATTGCTTGAACTTGTCCATTTCGCATATTTAATTCAAGACACCATATGATGTATTGAGAGCATCATATTCAAATTCATTTTTGCAAGCGTTTCATCTATTCCGAGCCTTAGTAAACTTGTTTGGTCTACGTCTCCATTAAATCATTCCTTGATTTCGACACCTTGTGGTGATGCTTTCACTAAATTGAAGCTTGCGCTAATCTCGTTTACACATCTCATACACGGATTTAATTATTTATTTATTTTACTTGCTCTAAATTCGCTCTGGTTTATCATGTTAAAGCAGTCTTAACACAATCGTGTGCTAAGATAATGGTACACAAATTCATTTTATATTCCAGCGTACCTCCTAACGGTTCTTTCATTATCAATCGGATGCCTTGCGGTATTTATTGCTTTTTCATCTTCAATCAAAAACACTAGTTCCTTGGTGCTCTATATTCAATTGAAAAATCCTACGATGCCGTTTGAATCAAATTTTCCGGTTTGCTTCATTAAACTCTCATTTGATTTCAAACACGGCGAACTTGTTCGGTCACTGCTATTATTGAATGGCCAATTGGACTTTTACACCTTTAACTTTGAAGAGTTGGCCGATAACACCCGCAACTAACACTTTGATCTGTGACACCCCAAACTTTTAATTTCGTTTGTCATTTCACCACTCAGTTAAAAAATCAGTAACTGAGTTAGTTTTCAATCCTAGGTGGCATCCTACGTGTCTTGTTTTGATGAGGTGTCGTTATGAGGTGGAAATATATAAAAATATGTGTGAAATCTGTGTATATATTATCAACAAACAACAAAAAGTCAACAACCAAAAGTTAAAAACCATTAAACTCCTCCTGTTCCAAAGCTTCTTCAAGCAAAAACTCAGATTGATCCATCAAATCCGGACTCAATCTAAACATAAGAACACAAAACTCCATCTGATTAATTACCGTCGGTAACACCTTAAAACACCATCTTCATAACCACCACCAACATCATCTCATTATTTGTTTCAGATCTATACAACCACCTTGAAGAACTTAAACCAACCTAAATTATCTCATCCACCAACATCATATCATCCAACTTCAATCTAAATCTTAGATTCAAGAACACCAAACATCTACTCACCAAAATCTCAGATTCATGAACAACACCAAACATCTACTCACCTAAATCTCAGACACAAGTACACCGCCAAACATCAACTCATCCACCACCCTAACACCGCTGTCACCACCATAAACACAGACGCCGCCGCCGCCCTTAACTCCGCCGCCGCCCCTAGATCCGCCGCCGCCCCTAACTCCGTCGCCGCCTCTTCGTTCAGATTCAAGAACAACCACCACCAACATCATCTCGTGGCTCTCTCTCTCTCTCTCTCTCTATATGGAAGTTTTCTCTCTCTAGAATCTAAAGGTGTAAGGGTGGTTAGGGTTTAGAGATTGGATGAGAATAAGATGGGTGGAAGGGTATAACTCAGATTGTTGTTGTTTGAAGATGATGATTGATGAAGGTGGTTGTTTGAAGATGATGATTGATGAAGGTTCTTGTTTGAAGATGATGACTGACGATGGGTTGTTGTGAGAGTGAAACAGAATGTGTGTGTGTGTTTTGTTGAATTTGTGTGTTTTGCCTGTACATATACATATACATATACATACATAGATTTCACACATATTTTTATATATTTCCACCTCATAACGACACCTCATCAAAACAAGACACGTAGGATGCCACCTAGGATTGAAAACTAACTCAGTTACTGATTTTTTAACTGAGTGGTGAAATGACAAACGAAATTAAAAGTTTGGGGTGTCACAGATCAAAGTGTTAGTTGCGGGTGTTATCGGCCAACTCTTCAAAGTTAAAGGTGTTAAAATCCAATTGGCCTTATTGAATTATGTCATTACAACACCTTGTGGTGTTGGTACAAACTTTTAACTTGTGCTAGTCATGGTCAACCGTTTCACACGACACTACACATGCTTTTGTTTGACTTGCGATTCTTAATGCAACTAGGAACTAAGACAATGATACACCATATTCGGTTGTATTTCATTTCGGTGTATTCTCGCAATTCAATAATGTCAACACACTAATTTTATTCATTTATTTGTTCGAAAGTTGACGGATCATTTTCATGTCACTATTACATTGAGCTTACTGATTCTGAGTTCATCTAGCGGATGTTATTGTTTCTAGAACTCATTTGCATATTGTAAACGATCGTTTGGAATTCTATCGGTCGAAACTCCTCTTTTGTTGAACCCCTGTTAACTAAGTTGCACTAGGTTATACATCTATACGTCTCGTATCGACATCAAATTCTGAAACACATACCTTTCAACCGCTGGGTTACTATTGTTGTAATATGTCATTGGATTCACCTGATTCGATTAAGTCTTGATTCAGTTTCGTGATTAATCACTTTGGTATTATTCATATCCATACACGTATAACGTAACCCTAAGGAGTTAATGTAGTTTAAATTTCGAGGACGAAATTTTCTTAACAGGGGGAGAATGTGACAACTATCAAAATTCCAGGTATCCGTACAATTATTAAACAATGATTAGTGCTTAATGACTGTGCTGAATTATAATTAATGATTTGAATTGCTTTCTGATGATTGTTATTATACATACATGTGCACCATATATTTCATAATATCATATCATTACTGCATGCAAACTTTATTGATTCTAATGATGCACGAAACAAAGTTAGCACAGTTACCAGATAAATCAGAAAAATGCTGACGGAGTTCAGTACATAGATAGACATGGTATTGAGACACAGAATGTGCCAGAAACCAAGGGTTATACTAGTATAGTGTGTAGGAAAGTAAGGATCATAAAACTGCCTTCCTAGTGATAGATTAAGTGCCGAAAAGTGCCTAAAACTTACATAAATTGCAGAATTCTAAAGATTTCAGCAAAATTCGGCATTTAAACACTTAAATATCATGTAGAATTATGGTTAAATGGTCCTGAATGCTTTCCTAAGTGTCGAGAATCAAAACTGTCACAAATGGTAACATAAAGCACACTAAACTGCATAGTTTAGCACCTTAACGAACCGGTAACCAACCGAACAACCAGACACTACCCGAAACACCAAATTTTCACTAGAAGCATTGTTTTAACATTACCAAGCTAGTTATGGTCCTCGAACATCATAACACACTACATAACAACATAATAACTAAACACCTAACTAAACCCTTGGATTTCTAACTAACTAACTAACCTAACTACCATTGAAACTCAACTAAACACATCCCCTTCTTACGGTTACATGGTGGGTCCCCACCATAGATTTTATTTGATTAATTTAATTGATCTTGTCACACTTTATAAAACACATAAACCATTAGATAATCTAATGTGGAGTATTATAAGAAAACCTCAAGGATCTTAACCTCTCATTCTTTCACACACCACACCACAACACTTTAAACTTTCTTCTCCTCCTTCCCCCATTCTCGGATGTAATCCACACCCACACAACCACCATTTTTCATTCAATCTTCCATCCATTCTACATATATACAAAGGTGTAAGAAGGTGTATAAGGAAGCTTGGAGCTCTTGGAGGTTGAAGGACCACACACACAAGCTTTTATCCACTTTCATTTTCATCTAGTGATCATCCCTAGCCTTGAGCTAGTAGTAAGATCATTCTACTCTTCATTTTACATCTTGTTTTGGTGGTTAAAGAATGATACAAGTTGTTAATCATGAAGAACACTATGAATCAGAACCATGAAACTTGAACATAAGACTAAAATTATAAGAACACAAGTTGTTTAAGTGTTGTTATGCTTGTTGGTTGATTGATTGCTCATGTTTATGATGTTAAACATCATGTGAATCTTGCTAGATGGTGATTAAAGACATAATCTAGCAAGATGAGAGGATGATTATGTTAAGATCAAAGTAATCATCCATATGTAAATCATGAACTTGAAGAGGTAAATTGTTTTTCTTTGTAAAGTGATGATTAAAGTAAATAAAAAGTCTTGTAAATCCATTATTTTAAGGATGATTTTTCAAGAAACCAAGTTAAAAATACAAAGTTTACTTAAGCTTGGTTCTTAAAGAAATTAACCATATTTTAGGTGGTTAAACAAGTGTAGAAATATATATATAACAAGAAAAAACTCAAGAAGAAACATTTTTAGAAAAATGATTTACAAGTTGTAACATCTAACTCTTTAAAAATGATGTTTTTAAATAAACAACCACACTTTAAAGGGTAACTAAGTCTTACTAAACACACTAGAAGGTTACTACAAATTTTTGTAAATTTTCAAGTTCATGAAGTAGTAATTTATGCTTGATTTTGGCAATTGGTAAGTGTTGATTGGTTTAGTGTTTGATTGTTTTGATTTATAAAAGAAAATGATATGCTTTGAAAGCATGGAAACCTCCATTTTTAGGGGAAACTATGGCAAAAATTTTCAAGAAATTTTAAAAACTCAGAAAAATATTTGTAAACAAATATTTACAAGTATATTTTTTAACCATGAATTTTCATATAAAGTTTGCCATAATTTTTGTTACAAAAATTATAAATATTGGAGGTTAGTTTTTATAAATAAAAGTGACTAAATATGTATTTAGGAAATATATTTAGAAGTCACCTTGTGTGTGATTATTTGTATTATTATGTGTATTAGTTATATTATTTTAGGACTTGAAATAATATAACTCATCAAAAATACCAAGAAATTACAATCCAAAATGTTACCAAAATTCCAAGAAATGAATACACAAATTATACCCAAAATTTTGGACAAACCGAACAAGGAATATAACTCACAAAATATTCCGGAATTTAATTCATATGTTATATTTTGGTAAATAGTATTTTGGACACAAGAGAACAAAATATGATTTTTACAATTATTACAAAGATATATCATGTTTTTGACAAGGAGATAATATATTATTTTTGGTAAGTGAAAATATATATTTTTCTGGGAATTATTAGAAGATATATTATTTTTGGGAGAAAAATATATATATTCTTGAATAAACATGAAATACATTATTTTTGGGTGAAAAATAAGTTTATATATATTTTCCAAGTTAAACTTGAAAATATATTATTTTGAGACTTGTATGAAATTTATAAATAATTTTTTGCCAAGGGAAAAATTATAAGTAATTTTTCTATGTAATATTTCTTAAAATATATATTTTGAGAATATTTATTGGAGAATTTTTATTAGAAATATTATTCCGGAAAAGTTAATACAAAAAGTTAAGTATAAGGATACTTAATAAAACACAATAAAAATGCGTATTTTCGTACGTATAAATACACACCGGAATACGTCACGATACCTGGCAAAAATACACAAGGTTAAGAATACAAGTATACATACCCCCATCCTCCTTGGGAAATTATACATGTACATAAGTATGTCAAGTTAAAATATATTATTTTAACAATTATTCCAAAATTTGATAATTATAATTTAAGTTAAAATATTTATTATTTTAACAAATAATTATATAACTTGGAATAATATTGAAGACACAATGAAACGTAACTCAAAGACACTAATTAATACTAAGTCAAGGCACGACCCGCTCGTCTAATAGACCGTAGTACATTGTAGGTAGTCGTGTACACTAGTAGCTGCTTGAGTTACGTCGGATTGAAGAACGCAAAGCTGTGATTGTAAGAAAAATTCAATTAATGGTAAGTGATCGTCCCAATTTCCTCCGAAATCAATTACACAAGCTCTAAGCATATCTTCCATTGTCTGAATTGTCCTTTCGCTTTGTCCGTCCGTTTGAGGATGGTAAGTTGTGCTTAGATTTAACTTGGTTCCCATTGCTTTTGGAAACTAGTCCAAAAATGAGAAGTAAAACAGTTATCTCTATCAGAAACAATTGATAAAGGAATTCCATGTAATGGAACTATTTCATTTACTTATAACTTGGCTAACTGTTCCATACTAAAGTGTGACACCTGTGTCTGTAATCATTGTAAACAGTTCAGTTAACAATGAAATAATGTCATTTGACCCCAATGTATTGTTTGTTTATGTTTGACATTTTTCATGTTTTGATTTTTTATTAAAATTTCAAACTCTATATCCACTTTCTGGAGAGTTATACGCCAACTGGTGCGTAAACGTAATCATTTTAACGTGACAAATACTATGGAACATCAATTTATGCTTAACATACCTTAAATAACCTTTATATAACTTAGAAATAAGTTTGAAAGCTTTAGTATGGCAAAATCAAGTTTATTCGCTTACAGGGACTAAATTCGACAACCTGCGAAAGTATGCCGATTTGTACTGTAACGGACATTCCGGAACATGATCATAAGTTAAAAACACCCTAAATTTCCTTTACAAATCTTAGAAATAGGCTTTGAGGGGTTCGGTGTGCTAAAATAAACTTTTTGGTCATTCAGGGACTAAAAGCGTCAAAAAGTGCACAAGTTTGCATTTTCGCGCAGTAACTTACATTCTGAACACATCCGGACATCCAAAAAATTTATGTAAGCATTAAAATATTTTATTTTAGTGTTTGGGCATAAGAAAAATCCATTCATCGCGCAATTTGGATTGTTTTTTCGCGTTCGTGCGCATTTCGTCGTAATTAAGCGAATATCACGATCGTACGACCAAACGAACCACATCCGGCATATTTTTGAGCATGTTTCATGTCCACAATGTTTAGGCATCATTTTAGGGCCTTAAAGTTGGCTTAGACGGGCCTTAAACATGTCGGAAATGAGCTTAAACACCAACAGGGACTGAAACTGCAACTTTGGAAACTTATTGCTGAACTATGACTCCCAGGCGGGCCGCGTAAGCCCTGCTTGTCTACTACGCGGGCCGCGAGCGACCCCCAGGTCTGCACAGCATGTTTTTTCAGCTGTTTCCAGCTGTTCCAGTTGTTGGGCACTCTTGTATATAGAATTTTCAAAACTATGGGCTCCCATGGGTTTGTAAATCAGTGGGCATGAGTTGTACGGTTGAGATTAAAGCACAGTTATTCGATGAACGATCCTAACGGTGGTCCATTTCCTATAAATACCCCCCACCCCTTTGCTCAAAACTCACACTTGATCCTGAAATTTCTCTAAGTTGGAGCTTTAGCACTCCATACCTGAGAACAGTGTTGTAAGAATCGTTAGGCGCTAGTCGGGCGGTGGGGTACCGACTAGCGATTACTCGGGGATTAATAGGGATTAATCAGAATTAATCGGATTGAGATTTTTATATGTAATTTTTAGTTACATATACACACACACATTTTTATATGTAGTTTTTTTTAAAGTAGACATGTTTTAACCCCTCGTTAACCCATATTTTTAAGTAATTGGAAGAAATTTATATGGTTTTGGTCAAAATTTGCCCGGCATCTAGCCAAAATTTGGCCAGAATAGGACCGCCATTGATTGCCTAGCTATTAATCAGCCATTAATCGGTGAACCTCCGATTAGTGATTAATCGGTGACTAATCGGAGACTAATCGGGATTTTTACAACCATGCTGAGAATACTTGGGATCAAGACTCCATTCTTGGACCCTTTGTAAGTCCTCTTTCGTTCTTTTATGCGTTTTTTAGCATGAAAGTCAAACTGCGTTTGACTTTCTGCATTGACCAGTTTATGGTCCAATGCGAAGTTTGTTTTGAACTTCATAACATGAGTGTAATCACGATGGTTATAGTCCCTAGTGACTATACCTACTGATTACCACGTTATCTAGGCTCGGTGTCGAGTCGTAGTTTCGGCCAAAATGCGCATTTCTTGCGTATTTTGTAACCAAACTACTTTTGGGTATCAAGACCCTTTGTCTTGATACCAACTTGTTTTCTAACTTAGTTAAACATGTGTAACTCGTCACTATAGGTTTAGTGCTTATGTAGGGTCGTAAGGTAAGCGGCATAAACAACCGCTTAGACTTTCGAACCCGACCCATTTGGTCGATCATTAGGATCCGACCAAACACTTTAGGTGACCATAGTTGCATAGGGAATAACCTTCCGAGGTTATACCTTATGGTCACTTCGTTTAAGTAGTTGTATGTATAGTTAGTATATATGCCTTAGGAAAATTACCAAAATGCCCTTTTTACGCCAAAAATTTAAGTTTAAAGCATATGTAACTATAATTTTTGACATCTAAACTGATTAGGCAACTTAATTAGACATGTTAAGTGGCATATTTTACTTGTCCTAGGACTAGTTAGGCGGTCCGAACGCGTTATACGCGAAAAACGCGTTAAAGTAGGCATAAGCTACCTAAACGGGTCGTAGTGGGTCAAAAGCACTTAGGATAGGTTCCGTTTAGTATGTAGGCTTTATTAAACCATATTACATGAGTTCTTACACTCATTTGGTTCATGAACCCTCATGCTACCCGATCCTCCGATTAGGTCCGTTTATTAACATAGTTATCTATATTAGGTGCCGTTTGATTCCGTGATCTTCTAGCATTGCTTGGTGGTTATCCTAGGACTATTGAGCAATCTCAAGTGAGTACATAGTCTCCTCTTTTACTGTTTTTCAAACATTTTGGGGTGAAACACATGTGCCTACTTGTTTACTTTCATGCTTCCATGTTTCCATATCATATACTTGTTATGTTCCCTAGTACACTTATAGTACATGATTTCATTATGTTTTTGCTATGTATGTCCTTTGTTGCATACCTAGTACATCGTTTTACATTCCATTTTATGCTATGTATGTCCATTTAGTTCATACTTAGTACATTGTTTTACATCACGTTTCACGCTATGTATGTCCATTTATTGCATACTTAGTGCATTGTTTTACATCACGTCACATGCTATGTATGTTCATTTGTTACATACTTAGTACATTTGTTTTTCGTCACTTGCTTACATTTTTGGTATAACATTTGGGTTGTTTAAATGGGACCAAAATACATTCATTAACCTTGATCACGCCGTTCGTTAGTAGGTAGTGGTACCATAGGAATTGACAATTCCCGTTCCTGACATCCTAGGTATGTTTGGATGGAAGGAATGACCAAATTTGATAAACATAACTCAGATAAACCTTTTAATTCGTTTAAGGGTTTATCGCCACAGTCACAAGGCTTGAATGTATGCATTTTCACAATACCGCATAGATGTTTGTATCAGTATAGCATGCAGTTATTTTACAAAACATAACCTTGATTTACTTCAATACCTTGTTTTGTACATTGTTACCCTATGGTTTAGTTGATATACTTCACATGCCATACATATATATTTTGGATACACACTACATGATTTACATTAGACATAAACCTTTTAACATGGATATATACATTTCTTGAGTTACATTAGACATAAATATTTTGATATGGTTTACACAATAACACCTCGACAATTGATTTGTACATGAACAATTACACTGGTGGATTGTTTGGGTGTAAGTGATTTGAGTAACGAGGCATGTGTAATATGATACAAGCATGGTGGATACGCCGCTGGTACTTCCTATATATAAGTGCTTGTATGATATTACATGACGTAGCGTTATTTAAATCATTTTCAATATTAGACATATTACATTTTACATAAACAACTTATTTTCACAAGATATTGTTTTACTACAAAACAATTTATTTTATTCAACTCATTTTACTTGGTTATTTAATTAACCATACACCTTTGTTTTATATAATCTGATTTCTTATCAAGTTTTCATATGATTTATAAAGAAAACACTTAACAAGATTCATGACTAAATTTTATTTAAACATTCTTTAAACTCAAGTCATGAATCCTATTTCACAAAACCTATGTATCTCACAGGTATTTTTATGCTGACGTACCTATTTTCACATGTGTTTCAGGGAGCTGTTGCATAGGATGATCGTGACACACTAGGCGGACCTGTGCCTTAGTGGACTTAAAAGTGAAAGCTAGAACTAGTTTAATTTTGTTATGTACTCTTGTTTCTCTTGTTTAAGACAATGTACTTCCACTTTTGTTTATAAATAAAACATAACTTTAAATGCCATGGTTGTGAACAATAATTCTGTTACAAACACTCCCCGACGTTTCCGCCACGTGTTTCTTGTTTTACGTGGTCAGGGTGTGACAGAAGAGTTGGTATCAGAGCCAATGGTTATAGGGACTTAGGTTATTAGTAATGCTTTGACCTTGACTATAACCTTTCTAAGACCCCCAACACAAGTTATCTTGTGTTTAGATCTTAAAACATGCACTTCACCTATCCTTAGGTGATTGCCAAAAACAAGACCCAATTTTCCAAAACGGTTTTCGAAAATCAATCATCTGTTTTTTTTAAATGATATATTATAAGGTTTTGAACCCTTCTAGTTTGACTCATATTTGGCCTTGTGCCTTCCGAGTTTTCAAAATCTCGTCAAAGTTTTGGGTTCTAAATAGTGTGAACACGTGCAAACTGGAAGAGTGAATGCCTGTACCCTGGGTTTTCTGTCTAAGGGTAGAGTGTTCGTACAAATCCACATAATCGGACCAGTCACTCTTACCTGGGAACTCTTGGGGTGAGTGCTCACTTATAGGCGAGCATGTCTTCGCGATACATTATTTTTGACCCATTTACTTTGATTTGTCACTGTGTGTCGTTTGTTTGCTTTGTGATACGGACAAATGACCACCATCATTGCTTTTGCCAATTTTGTTTCATCTCATCCTTTCATCTAATCATCTCGCTCGTTTTCCTCTCATGTTCCTCTTTTAGAATGCCTCCTCGACGTGAAAACCCGCTATCTAATGCCGAAAATGGCAGATATCATGGCACAACATATGGCTGCCGTACTCCCAAACATTATAGCTCAAGTGACCCAAGCCAACAATAACCAGAATGCTCCATGCAATTTCAAAAGCTTCAATTCGGCTAAACCACTCAAGTTTAGTGGTTCTGAAGGAGCAACTGGGCTCCTATAGTGGTTCGAGAGCATTGAGAGTACGTTCTATCACGCGCAGTGTCCTGAAAATCGGAAAGTCGAGTTTGCTTCCAGTGTGTTTTAGAAGAGGGCTCTTACATGGTGGAACGGAGGTTATGAGAGACCGTGGTGCTGAGGTTGCGTTAGCACAGACTTGGGCTGAACTTAGGGCTCTTATGATGAGGGAGTTTTGTCTCATCATGAACTAAGGGCTTTGGAAAGGGAGTTTGATGATTTAAAATAGGATAGTGGTGAGCACCGGGCATACACTGACAGGTATGAGGAGTTGAGCTTACTTTGCCCTACCATGGTTACCCCACTCGAGAAGGCTATCGAAAGGTATATCGATGGCCTACCTGACTCCGTATAAGACATCTTTACTGGTAGTAACCCTACCACAGTTTGTCAGGTAATTGAGTTAGCAGCGACATTAACTGAGTCGCAAGTTCGAGAAGGGTAAGCTGCACAGGAAGGGCGACAAGGGTAAGAAACAGTTATCTGACAAGGGTGCGAGCAAGAAGGATAAAGAATTAGAAGGGCAAGGATACTGGTTCCTCAAAGGGGTCTAGGAAGCGAAAGGCTTCCCAAAATTTTGCTATCACTGCCAAGCAAATCAGGCAGCTCCCGATCAACCTTCAGCAAAGAAGCGGTATGCGGGGAATGCACCTTTGTGCAATAGATGCAATAGTCACCCATCAACCGCACACTTCCGTGCCGTTTCTGTACTAACTGTGGGAAGTCAAGTCATCTTGCTGATATTTGTCGTTCTACTCAGAATCAAGCTGCACGTAATCCAGCTCAGCAGGCTGCTCGACCGCCTGTTCAACAGCAAGCACAAGCTGCACGACCTCATTTTCCTCCTGGTTCGTGCTATAACTGTGGGGGTCTGACCCACTACAGAAACCAGTGTCCAAGGCTGGTCAACGCCCAATCAGAATCAGGCTCAGGCTCGAGGTCGTGTCTTCAATATGAAATGTTGTGAGGCGCAGGCAGACAACGAGGTGGTGAACGGTACGTTCTTACTTAACAATCAGTCTGCTTCTGTTGTTTTTGATTCTGGTGCCGATAAGAGTTTTGTGTCGTTATCTTTGTGATGTGTCTAGAATGAAATTAGGTAAGCCTTTGACAGTAGAAGTTGCTAGTGGTGAACCCGTTGTTCTTGATTCTGTTCTACGTAACTGCCAGTTGAACCTTAATAACCATCTTTTTTCCTATTGACCTCACGCCTATGCAACTTGGAAGCTTCGACGTTATAGTGGGCATGGATTGGTTAGCCAAGCATCATGCAGAGGTAGTTTGTTTCGAGAAGATTGTTCGTGTTCCGCTCTCGACAGGTGAGATCCTACAGGTTCGTGGTGAGAAACCTGCTAGTAATCTCAAGCTCATGTCTTGTTTTCAAGCTCAGAAGTATTTGCGCAAGAACTATGTGGCCTTTTTGGCACATGTTGTAGTAGAAGAGAAAGGCAAAGGTAAGTCTATTCAAGATATCCCTGTTGTTCGGGATTATCCGGAGCTATTTCCTGAAGAGTTACCTGGATTACCCCCAGCACGCCAAGTCGAGTTCCGCATCGATCTTGTTACCTTGTGCAAATCCTATTCCCAGAGCTCCATATCATCTTACACCGTCCGAGATGCAAGAGTTGTCTAAGCAGCTTCAGGAGCTTTCTGAAAAAGGTTTTATTCGTCCTAGCTTTTCACCTTGGGGTGCTCCTGTTCTTTTTGTCCAAAAAGTAGAGGAGGGATCTTTTAGAATGTGTATCGATTACCGTGAGCTTAACAAGCTTACCATCAAGAATCGATATCCCCGTACCTCGCATTGATGATCTCTTCGATCAGTTACAGGGTGCTTCTTATTTTTCAAAGATTTAATCTGCATTCTGGATATCATCAGCTTCGTGTGCATGAAGAAGATATTCCCAAGACAGCTTTCCGCACTCGTTTATGAGGCATTATAGAGTTCACAGTTATGCCATTCGGTTTAACTAATGCTCCTGCTATTTTCATGGACTTGATGAATAGGTTTTGTAAGCCTTATTGTAGATAAGTTCATCATCGTTTTCATTGATGACATCTTGATATACTCTAAGACGCAAGCTGATCACGAGCAACATCTTCGACTTACTCTGGAACTCCTAAAGAAAGAGCAACTTTTCGGCCAAATTCTCCAAGTGCGAATTTTGGCTTAAGGAAGTTCAATTTTTTGGGGCATATCGTCAACGAACAAGGTATTCATGTAGATCCCTCCAAGATCAGCGCGATTAAGGATTGGGATACGGCTACTACTCCTACAGAGGTTCGTTCTTTTCTTGGTCTCGCGGGTTATTACCACCGTCTTCATTGAAAACTTCTGCGAAGATTGCAGTTCCCCTAACTGCTCTAACTCAGAAGAATAAACCCTTTGAATGGGGTTCTAAGCAGGAAGAAGCATTTCAGACCTTGAAGCAGAAGCTTTGTGATGCGCCTATTCTATCGTTGCCTGAGGGGCAATGATGATTTCGTCGTGTATTGTGATGCATCAAACTTGGGTCTTGGCTGTGTTCTCATGCAAAGGAACAAAGTCATAGGCATATGCATCGAGGCAGTTGAAGATACACAGAGAAGAACTACACCACTCATGATCTTGAGTTAGGTAAGTGCAGTTTCTTCGCTCTCAAAATCTGGAGACATTATTTGTATGGTACAAAATGTGTGGTTTTCACTGACCACAAGAGTCTTCAGCACATCTTTAATCAGAAAGAACTCAACATGAGGCAACGACGTTGGGTTGAACTTCTAAACGACTTATGATTGCGAAATTCGCTACCATCCTGGTAAGGCGAATGTCATGGCTGAGGCATTGAGTCATAAAGAACGTGTCAAGCTTCATTGTGTAAGTGTTCAGTCTGATATTCAGACTCGATCTGATATTCAAACCCGCATTTCTCAGGCTCAACACACTTGTGTCTCGCAAGACTTAATGGGTAAGGAATTACCTATCACATTAAGCCTGATCTTGAACTGAAGGACAATGGATCATATTATTTTCATGGACCGTTTGTGGGTCCCAAGCCAAGATGGTCTTCGCACCTTGCTTATGGATGAAGCTCATAAGTCTCGTTATTCTATTCATCCAGGCGCAGATAAAATGTATAAGGATCTTCGTACTCAGTATTGGTGGCCTGGTATGAAGAAAGATATTGCCTTATACGTTTCAAAATGCCTTACTTGTCTTAAGGTTAAGGCTGAACGTCAACATCCCTTCTGGTTTATTGGAGCAACCAGAGATCCCAGTTTGGAAATGGGAAAAACATCGCTATGGATCATATTACCAAACTTCCGCGCACTAAGAGAGGTCATGATGCCATCTGGGTAGTTGTTGATCGTCTTACAAAGTCGGCACATTTCCTGCCGATCCGTGAGGATCTATCTGCTGACAAGCTTGCTAAAATCTATGTGGATGAAATTGTGTCTAGACATGGTGTTCCTTTGAACATTATTTCTGACAGAGATGCTCGATTCTCGTCTCCGCTTTTGGAGAACCTTGCAATCTGCTATGGGGACCCAACTCAATTTGAGCACAGCTTATCATCCGCAATTAGATGGCCAAACTGAAAGAACAATCTAGAATTTGGAGGATATGCTTAGAGCTTGTGTGATCGATTTTGGTGGTAGTTGGGATTCGTATCTTCCATTGATTGAATTCTCTTACAACAACAATTATCACTCCAGCATCAACATGGCTCCTTTCGAGGCTCTCTATGGTCGAAAATGTCGTTCACTAGTCTGCTGGAATGAGATCGGTGAGGCTCAACTTACTGGACCTGACCTCATTCTAGAGACGACAGATAAGGTTAAGAAAGTTCGTGATAACCTTCAGACAGCTCGAAGCCGTCAAAAGAGTTAAGCGGACCGACGACGCAAGCCCTTGGAATTTCAAGTCGGTGATCGTGTATTACTTAAGGTCTCACCTTGGAAAGGTGTGATCAGATTTGGAAAGACAGGAAAACTTGCACCTAGATATGTTGGACCATTCAAGATCGTCGAAAGAATCGGTAAGGTAGCCTACAGACTTGAGTTACCTCCTGAACTTGGTAACGTTCATCCAACTTTTCACGTGTCCAATCTCAAAAAGTGTTTAGCTGATGAGAACCTCCACATACCACTTGATGAGATTCGTGTTGATAACACGATGCATTTTGTTGAGAAACCTGTGGAAATCATGGACCGTGAAGTTAAGTGGCTTAAATGCAAGCACATTCCATTGGTCAAAGTTCACTGGGAATCTAAACGTGGACCAGAATTTACTTGGGAGCGTGAAGATCAAATGAAGGCGAAGTATCCACATCTTTTCTCACGAGTTTCCTCTAAATAAATTTCGGGACGAAATTTCCACAAGTAGGGGAGA
>JARYGA010032068.1:0-80765 GCA_030545235.1 Helianthus tuberosus
GATGATCAAACACAAACAAAGAGAAGAAATAGCGACAAAACAGGTGACAAATCTCTTATTAAAACAACCCAAAAGTATTTACCCTCCAAGAACCTTAAGATCTATCTTACAACTGTAAGATGCTAAACAATACAGAAATACAAACGTCTATTGATGATCATCCACTGATGATCATCTATACCAAATAACAATATCAAACTCTCAGATACAGGTGAGAGATGATAAGAACTTCAATGAAACGCCACAAAACCCTGGCAGACTATTACGGAGAAGGTAAAGTGAAAATAATGGGAGAGAATAAAGGAAATCTCTGGACACTAGCCTTTTATATGCACCCACATACCAATTTACGCTTTGGTCTAAATATTTACTTCATGATGATCGCGGTCCCTTAATATTTACACAAAACCCCCTCAAGGTCTGAACCTGTTGCAACAAACATCCAACAGACATAACAATAAACCCAACAAACTTGAGCCCACATAATAATACCTGAGCCCAATATATTATAAAATATAAGCCCAATAACCACAACTAGAAGCCCAATCCCAATAAATGAAATATAATAAACCAACACATTTCAACATCCCCCTTCATTCATTTGGCATAAACAGATCAACCATCCCAAGTTTTTCACAAAATAATCATGAAGATTAACACTTAACCCTTTCGTAAATATATATGCCAATTGACCTTCTGTGTCAATCTTTTCAGTACTTATAAATCCTGTAGAAATTTTTTCTATCAGAAAATATAAGTCAAATTCAAAATATTTGGTCCTTTCGTGAAAAACCGGGTTTATTGCTATGGAAATCGCAGCACTGCTATCACAGAAAAGTGTAATAGGCAACTCACAGTTTATTTTTAACTCTTTTAATACATTTACAATCCAGACAAGTTGACACATTGCTAAACACATTGACCTGTATTCAGCTTCTCCAATAGATCTAGAAACAGTACTTTGTTTCTTCCTTTTCCATGACACTAAATTTGTGCCCAGGAAAATACAGAAACCAGTAACTAGTAACTGATTTTCTCGTAACTAACCATTTTGCCCAATCTGAATCAGCATAACAAGACAGACCTGTATCACCACTTTTCTTGAACATAAGTCCTTTCCCAGGACTCAATTTCAAATATCCCAACAAACGTAATGCGACTTTGAGATTTCCTTCTAAAGGACTATGCATAACTGACTTAAAACATAGCTAATATCAGGACGTGTCAAGGACAAGTATATTAACTTTCCTATTAACTTCTGATACTTAGTGACATCAACCACTCTATCAACACTCATTTCAGTTTTAGAGTTGACTACAATTTTATTATACAACGTTAACTACATGACTTAATTCTATAGGAGTATTTACAGGTTTACACCCCAAATAAACATTTAAGCATACAACACTTCTATTCCCAAAACATAGAGGGAAATGTATATAACACCTCTATTCCCAAAAAAATATTTAAGCATACCTAGATCTTTGATTTGAAATGTATCACTATGCATAGTTTTAACCTTACCAATTTCAGTGTTATCATTTCCTGTTATGAGAATATCATCTACATAAACTAACAAGATAATAAACACTGAACCTTTAGAACAAATAAACAAAGAATGATCACACACACTTTTCATAAAACCCGATAATTAAGGAAAGATTTGGAAATTCAATTTCTGTTGATTTTTTCCACAAATAGCTCCGATAAACATGCAAACATAGTATTCACCTTCCCAAAACAGATCGAAATACAAACTTTTCAAACAATTTTCCAATCTTCAAACTGTTCTTGATGTTCTTCAAATTTGCTTGTTCTTTCTTCTTGTTCTTCGAGTAATATCCAGAAAACTGAGCCTTCAAATACACTTCTTGGGATCTGATACCAATTGTAAGTCCAGAGATCTTCAATCGGATATCACAACCACAATCCTAAGTGCGGAAAACTAAAGAAAGTGTAGAACAAGAAGATGAAGTCGATTATATTAATGTATTTGCACACAACCTCTGGGTTTGTCTGGTACAAAGTCTCGATTAAGAACATTAACAATCAACAACCATTCTAAGAGCTAGGTGCACCCTATTTATAGTTACATATGGTGCGACCTAGTTACAAACCGGGCCAAGCCCAAACCGTACACCCATAAGTATCTATTCAAGCCAAAACACCTTAACTAACTAACCCATTACCAATCTATACAAGACAAGTTTAAACCTACTAAACCATGTCCATACAGTGGTCTTTGTCTTATATAGGGAGCTGGAGACGATGACCCCACTCTACACCGACGCAGTCCATGTCGTGCCTAGATCCACTCTCATCAGTTTTTGGGGAGTGATCTCTCGGTCTGCCTTTGGCAAGACCAAAGGCGGGGTCACCACCATTACAAACCCCGTTACAGACATATGCATAGACTTATCAGTACATCTATTGCACCATGCGAGATGAGTTACAAATGGTCCGATAAGGGCGACCTTTTTTAGGGTGTTGTGCGCCCTAGACTATTGCCTAGCCGAGTGGTTCACGTCGGCTCACCACCGACAGGAGCGATCGTCGTTGTAAGGGGGGGCGTACATCACCGTCATCGACTGCGCCTTGGGCGTTGCTCCATCGCAAGATCCCCTATTCATGTTAGGGGCTCGGTTGAGTCGACCAGATTAACACGTAATACGCTGATCGGCATGTGTATCACGTACGACTTTCCGAGGGTCGACCTTCACTTTCACGACCTCGACGCCCACATTTTTGTCTCTGGTAGCTACCGGAGGTCATACCTCCTGTCATGGAGCAGGTCAAGCAAGTCGACGAGACAAAGGGAGAGGATGACGCTCAAGCTGACCCTCTGGTCGCTCCAGTCGACCGAGACCTCCCACCACCGCCGCCACCGTAGCCTGAGTCGCAGGGGTGGTTCAGTGCCACTAGCACGTCCTATACGACCAATTGTTTCCGGCTGTTGTGGATTCCTTAGAGCGGTTGGAGGAGTGGTTATAGGCTCGGATAGACACCCACCACGCCCGTACTAAGGCACTTTTGATGTGGATGATCCAGGGAGTTATCTAAGCGGCCATAGATCATGGCCGAAGCCCCTTACTGATGCCGACGATGCCGCCAGCCCCTTACTGATGCCAACGATGCCGCCAGCCCCTGGTCAGGATCCGCGGCCGTCAGGATCCGTTGGTTTAGGATAGTTTGTTGTCCTTTTCTGTATTTTCACTTTTTGATATATTTGGATTATGTTATATTGAAAAAACTTATTATCTAGTTAAATTTGCAGTTTCAGTTTATTTATATCTGTGATGTTTATTTACAATGTTTGGATTGGTTGGTTGGTTACATATAATGTATAATAAGATACGAGCGATTTGATACAATACAATATAATACGATATGACACGTCAGGATACGATATCATACGATACAACACGTCATGATATTATATACAAAAGATATAAAATTTTGTCAGGATACATATGATATGATAAAATACGATATGTCACGTCACGATAAAATAAGATATGATACAATACACTATGCCACAATGTCTATATTTTAACTCTAAAAACTCATTTGGTTCGTATACGACTCCTATAGCTCTATGCAGATCGTATACGACCCGGCACCAGACACAGATTGGCATTGTCAGTCTCTCTTGTTTAAATTTAACACTATACGACTAGTGTTAGTGTAGGTCTATATGAGTCGTATAAGAGATCTTGGGTGTAAAAATAGAATTATGGGTATAAAATAGAATTTTGGGTGTCCAAGAGCCTTATTAAATCATAATTTCTCATTTATCTCTTATTTATTTAATATTTGTTTTATTAGCTATTTCTTTTACCTTTTACGTTTGTTAATATATATTTAATATTTCCTTGATCCTATACATAAGTTAGTAACATAATCTATAATCTATAATATATTAAAAAGGAAAAGTGATGGATAAAGATGTAATTTTACAACTTATACAAGTTGTTAAACAGGATGTACAAAATACTTTAAGCCATACAATGAGAACTCAACAGCCATTTTAAGACGCCAATTGGGGCAATTTAGACAATTTCTCCTTCTCTCTGATGATGAGCAGTCAATTCCCTAAACCTCCTCTTGAATGCGTCCGATCATTTACATCCGACCCCTGCGTCCGATCATTTACATCCGACCCCTGATAAGAAGTCATGGAAAAAGATGCTTTATATTTGGTTCCACAAAAAACGATGGAAGGGCGATGGGTCTCGCAGCGGATGTGCAGCGATTGAACAACAATTCTATGTTTGATGGCTACAACAATTCACTTTTCTACTCATGAGAACCCCGATTGAACATCTTCTATGTTTGATGCCAGGTAGGGTTCGGAGTACGCGATTCAGATTGATACACTATTCACGATTTCTTCCTGAGATTTGTACTACATTTAATATGGATAGAAGATAACTTCTTCATGAATACAGGTGATTTTGCTAACTTTCTGAATTGTGATGGAAGTTGTGGTTTTCTATATGAAATTTAGGGTTTGGATCGATGTTTGTTTCTTTATGATTGTAATGATTATTGATTAAATACATGTATTTACTTTTCAAAACCACCCCTGTTGCAATTGATTTCCTCAGGTATGTTAATTTTGTTTTTTGATTTTTGTTTATCGCTTAATTATGTGGTATGCAACTATGTTGTCAGTTTTCTAGCATCCCTGAATAAAAAATGTAACATTTTTGGCCCATTTGTTGTGTAGGTGCTTGATGAGATTGGTGTAGGCATCGCTTCACATGTGAGTTTTGTATATGACTTGTTATGTATTCTTGGAAATAGAGATTTGTGGTAAGTTTGGTTAAGTTTTGTAAAATGCTGGCAACCGCGAACCGGTCGATATTGGCGGTTGAGGACATTGATTGCTCCGCGGAGTTGCACGATCGAGCGGGTGCGAATGCGGTTACTGGAAATCGCCCGTGAGGATATAGTCAACAACAGAGGGTACGTACGATCGCTTTTTCTGTTTTATAACAGTAATAATAGTAATATTATTTCTGATTAACTGATGATTATTGTACATCGTTCGCCTTATGTGACACAAGGCGATGGGGTTTGGGCCTAGATGCGCTTTGCGCTTTAATCAGATTTTTTGTAATTTATATAAATATATAAAATCTATTGACACAGGATTGGTATGTAACAGGAGGGAGCTCTCGGGCTTGAAAACAGTGGCAACGGCGTAACTTCTGTGATCTTAGCAAAGGTGTTTTCCGGCAAAGAGAAGACTAGATCGGACATTAGTGAAGTTGTTCAAAGTTCTTTTTTGGTACGCGAAACCTTAACTGAGCCATTTTTGGTGAGCTGGCAGGTTAGCCCTGGGCTCCACAGGCCGCCCTGCCTGACCCATGGACAGTGGCGAAGCTTGGATTTTTCGGCCGGGGGGGTGAAAACATATATACCAAAAAATTTCTATAGAATACCCAAAAATTTCTATAGAACTGGGGGGGTGAAAACCTATATACCCACAAATTTCTATACGAAAACTACATATATAACACTACTGAACGAAAAATCCCGGGGGGTGGGCGTCCCCCCCCCCCCGCCCCTTGTAAGCCTCGCCCCTGCCCATGGAGCCAGCCTTCTACGGGTGGTTTCAAAGAATTGTGGCTTACACTTTTATGCTAAAATGTTGTACAAAAATCAAAGTTCTACTACTATGTTGCAGGCTAAGAAACATATACTTCCTGTTGTGGTCTGACCCAGATGACAGATGCAGGTGGGGAATATCTCCACATAGAGCCGACTACACGTTTGGACAAGATATAGCATCCCAATCTAACCACACAATATGACTCTCACTCATCTCAAGATCTCATCAGCTTGTCATGAAGGCTTTTAATTGGTGCCAGGTCAGATTGCTATTTTGGTTTTCTCTTTTCAAAAGTTACATCGTTGTATCCAAAATTCATTCTTTTGTATAATGTTTGGTTCTTTTTACCAACAGAAGGTAAAAAAAAATGTAAATCTGCTAGGGTGGTCGAAGATATATTTAAATCGACTGTATTCAATGTTCACTCTGTGTTGAAGCTATTCGTTGGTACCGAAGAAGCTGTTAGGTTTGTAATTGTATGATCCAGCTTTTGATAAGGATTCATGTTGGGTTGGTTTTATTGCTGAATTATCCGTCCTAGGTAACCAGAAAATGACAGTAACAATGTCGGTTTGCTTTATTATTTTGTGTTTGTTATGGTGGTTGTAAAATTATTTATTGGATTATAGGTGACTAATGCGATTGAGATGTTGGTCCGTATGTCACATAGAGTTTAAGTAGAGGGTAATATATATGGTAGATTATATGAAATACCAACATCGAATGTTTATAAAATTATTATTTCTACAAAAGATTATATTATATGAGAGCCCCGCTTGCGGTCTGCTCATATAATGTAATATATGTGTGGGCGCTCGGGGGGGCAAAAGCAAAAGTGCACTAATTTTTAACGTTATTTTACTAATTTCGTGAAAATAACGTTAAAAAGAGGGGATCGTTAATCAGGCATCATGTGGTGGCGTTGATAGCCGAAAGACAAGGGGGTACATGCACCAATTGGCGTTTGTCTCAATTGCTGAGTGTTATGTGCCTTATGTCCAAGGCTTGATGCAAAACCACAATCGAGCCGGGGGTCTCATTGGAAGCAGCCTCTCTATTCCTACGGGGTAGAGGTAAGGCTGTCTACATCCCACCCTCCTCAGACCCTACCTTAGCTTTGCTATAG
This sequence comes from Helianthus tuberosus, assembly GCA_030545235.1. Classification (NCBI taxonomy): domain Eukaryota; kingdom Viridiplantae; phylum Streptophyta; class Magnoliopsida; order Asterales; family Asteraceae; genus Helianthus; species Helianthus tuberosus. The sequence continues at coordinate 6,744 of JARYGA010032068.1, forward strand.
GTGGGATATACTGAGTACGATGATGATGATGATGATGATTATATTATATGAATACCCTTTCGAATGAAGCCCGAGAAGTTGTACTCACTTTGAAATGTGCTTACTTGGAAATATAATAAAGTTGATTGCATTAGTTTTGTCATATTATCAGTTATAGTTTCAGTAGTCAGAGGAACCTATTACCAGATGATTCATGTGGATTCTGAAGTTAATGTCTCTCTTTCGGCTGTTTGGATGAACCGTTTCATCTGTTTTAAGATGCAATTTTAGCTGATGATCTAAAATTTGATGCATATCAAACTGTGAGATTTAGTTAACTCCGTGAATCATCTGGTAGTATGTTCATCTGACTACTGTTGTTTGCATCTATTAATTTTGATTTTGAAGTTCATATCCATCGTCATAGTTTTCAAACAGTTCTGGATTCCCTGAACGAAAAATGAATCTGATTTCAGAATGTGATATTAATTTTTGAATATGCAAATACATGTTTTTCTAATTTGCATTCAAAGATTCAAAGTATCTACATAAAGGCTGCAATGGATGTGTAGTCAGTAGTCATTAGGTATGGTAGAACACTAGAACCCAACAGGATGTGTAGTCAGTAGTCATTAAGCTCTCTTTTTCATTTGTATTTTATGTTTTTATCATTGTAAGATAAAACTTAATATAAATAAATTCATTTATAACAATTGTTGGCTCTATGTGTTCTTCAGGGTCTGACATGGCAGCCACATCAGCAACTGCGTTCTCCATCGGATCAACCACCCTCAAAAGTTCGGGATTCCACCGGGAGTGATGAACTCGCTAGCTGTTTAAAAGACGTGGACATCTCCCGGGAGTGAACTCGCTAGCTGTTTAAAAGACGTGGACGTCGTTGTCATTCCTGCTGGTGTTCCAAGGAAACCCGGTATGACCCCTGATGACCTTTTCAACATAAAAGCTTATTGACGTTGACGGCCCGGTGGTTGGTGGGCATGCCGGAATTACCATTTTACCCCTACTTTCGAAAACGAAACCGTCAGTTACATTCAATGATCTGACTGCCAGGATTCAAAACGGTGGGACTGAGGTGGTTGAGGCGAAAGCCGGTGCGGGGTCCGCTACATTGTCAATGGCGTATGCGGATGCGAGGTTTCTAGAATCTTCTCTCCAGGCACTTGATGGAGATAGTGATGTTTACGAGTGTTCGTTTGTTCAGTCAGCAGTTACTGAACTCCGGTTTTTTGCATCGAGGAGGGTTAAGCTTGGGAAGCAAGGAGTCGAAGCGATTATCTTTTCTGATCTTGAAGGGTTGACTGAATATGAAGTCAAAGCTTTGGAAGCTTTGAAGGTGGAGTTGAAGGGAAGCATAGAGAAGGGTGTGGCATTTGCGCAGAAGGAAAAGGTGACTGCTTGAAGGGTGATGTTAGGTTTAAAACGCGTTAATAACATTCTGCATGATTTGTCTTCAGCTGCTCATTTCGAGTTCTTCAGTAGCCATTAACATCAATACATGAGAATAGTGGAGTTGAATGGCAACTGGGTTAAACACAACAGTAATATGTTTCAAGTATTTTTGGAGAGTTATATTTATCTTTTTGTATTTAGGAGATTGACACGATCAGGTATGTGATGATCTTAACAACCCTGACGTACTTGTCTAATTTTGTTTTTAAAAAACATATAGTTTCTTTTCTTTCTTTTCTTTTGTTATGGAGTATAAAAACTGAATTTTGAAATCATTTGGACTAGAACAAATAGTGCAGGTTCTCCACAAGCATAGAGATAAGATTAAGATATGGGGGATCTCTACACATGGAACTTCGATGGAGTTCTTTGCGATAGTGTCGGAGAAACCGCCATCTCCTGTGTTAAGTGTATAAACTCTTGTATAAGTCACTTTCTAAATATTATTTGGGGTATCTGTATAAGTCATTGTTAAAGAATCCTATTTAATTTAAATTTATATATGTAATACACTAAATTTGGTAATTTTGAATAGTTAAGTTGAATGATTATTTTTAGTGGATTTTCCGTGTTATATATTTTTTTGTTACTTTCCTAACCAACTACATTTGCAGCTCTCACATGCTCTAACATCAGTTTGACATGTCAATAAGACAGATGTGGTTACTCTTGGTTCTACATTTGGGGTACTTCATCTTCTTCCACTTGTACTCGTCTTGGGGATGTAGGGAGTTTTTGATACAAAAAGAAATAATCATGTTATTGATGGTGCAAATGTATTTAAATATTTCGCTTTTTAGCACCTTTTAGTTTTGATTATTTTGGCCCCAAAAATACGAAAAAATTGTAATCACTTCTCCGACCACTACAAAACTGATTAATGCAACTCCACATCATTAGACATTAGAGTCTGTTGGCTTAAATTATTTTTATGGTTTCTCCGACTATTTTTTCACTGATATTTGTTAATCTTGTTTTGTTAAGGTTGCCTACCATTCTTCTCAGTCTCTATCTCATATAATGGATGCCTCGATGGAGGACCTCGCACGTTGCCCTGGCATTGGAGAGCGTAAAGTATCTCTTTATTCTCATCTCTTTATTATGTTTTCTTATTTTTTAAATCATTTCCTAAAACCACACATTGATTTTGTTGTCCAATAAGTCATTGGAAAAAGATGGGCGGGTTGCTAATGGGTCAAATGAATTTTTTTTTTTTTTTTTTATAAAAAGTCGACGTCTTAAGTATGATTACAAGATTTATTATATTCTCAGGTAGTCAGGTAACAATCAAATCTTTTGATCGGTTCTCTTTTTACTAATTGTTGACCAGGTAAAGCGTTTGTACGACACATTCCATGAACCATTCAAACGCACTATTCCTAAACACCCTTCAACAGCTGAAACATCTGCACAACAATTCACTCCAAGTGAAGTAAAAGAAGACGAGAAGGAAACAGCGCATTCAAGTAAGCGCAATAAAAGGGAATCGGATCTAACCGTTAAATCCGCTCTTTAAGTACACATTAGATGGTCTTTTATTCATTTGTTACCAGATGCGCTTGCTTAATTGCTATACATTTAACTATTCATCACTTTGTTTTATTTAGGAGCAAAATCATATATGCGCAATTGTTTATCTGATGACGTGTGTTACGATTGTTTATTGCTATTGTTAGACGGATTCTTATGGCAACCTAAGTACTAGGAGCACAAAAAGAATGAGAAACCTTATGCGCCAGCAGCCATGGAAAGAAAGAAGCCTCACTTTGGCATAAGGCCCAGTGCCTTCTTTATATTGTGTTGATTGTGTTTTTTTTTTACGGAGGACATGGGTACACGTTTAATTAAACTACTCTATCAACCTTAAGTAAGTTAGTTTCAACATGTCATTCACGTATGTGGACTACTGTACTTCATGAACTGTATCTATGTTTAAGATCATATGTCCCAAAAATAATACGCCTTGTTTTCCAAACATTTTGTAGTGCTAGAATGTAAATAGAACGTAGCACGCTATTATTTAACCGTCCCGTGTATCCATTAAAAAGCTTATCATTTAAGGTTTTGAGCTTTTTCCCAGGCCTCGTATTGTCGACCCCGCTGCAACGCGCGGGTTTCCCACTAGTACAAATAAAATGAGAAAAAGTAAAATATTATAACCCATGTAATACATAAGATTTAAGCTAATAATAAATAAAAACCAAAGTAAAAGCTATACCAAGTAAATATTACATCTAAAATCATTTTTTCTTTTTCAAAAATATATGTTAGACAACTGTATGTGTTAACTGTTTATATTATATTTATTCAATTTGTGTATTATACGTGTTTATTCAACCTTTGCAATAAACGAATTTTTAAAGATGTAACCTTTTTATTACTTAGTATATAAAATTATATTTGTTCAACCCGTGTAATACACGTGGTTTTAACCTAGTATGGATTATCAGTTTTATTCAATTCCCCCCCCCCCCCCCCCCCCCCCCCGGCTCACTTTGTTATTCCTGGATTGTTTGTATCAAACAATTTAAAGGAAAAAAAATTGACAGTTGAATATTAACTTTCTGTGTATATATGAAATATTCTTTGGTCTGGTCTGCTTTCCCAAGGGACACATCATTCAATTTCCCTATCGTCAAGTCAAACACATTATAATATGCAAGTAAATAGTTTGTGATGACAACAAATTATCTGGGAAGACTACTTCAAAAGTCAATGATAAGAAATAGGGGTATCTTTTTAGGCTGTGCGGTATGAGGTACGTCCCTATACGCGTTGAGGACCGGCGCCTCCAGCACACCATCCTGCCCCCCCTCCCCGTCCCATCCGTCGATATCAAGACGTTTGAGACGGGCATAAAACCACAAAAAATATGTGGGGACCGAGATGTGTTTGACCGTTGAAATAAAAAAAAATTCTAACTTTTAATTTAAAAACCAACGGCTATTTTTAAAATAAATACCAAATTAACTCCCACTTTTATAAATACTCACATTTTTTACACCATTTTTCACAACCTTTCACCCATTCCAATCTTATATCTCTTTCATATTTTATAAACCCTCTTTCCTTTTTATAAAAACTCAACATTTTTATACCATTTTTTACCTACTACCACGCCATCTCTCACTCAAAAATTACCATGGCTTCAACTTCTTCCATTTCTTCGTCTTCTTCGTCTACGTGGTATTCATCATCTTCGGAAGAGAATGATGCATTTATGGAAAACATGATTATGAACGCGGCTCAGGTCTTCATGGCAGGTGATGAAGCGTCGTCCCAACGGCTAACTAGACGAGCAAAATTAAATCGAGACCAAGAAGGTACTTTACTATTTTTTCCATATGTTTTATATAGATTTGAAAATGTATTTTATAATTAATTTCATTTATTTTTCGTTTTAAATATATAGCCGTCCACGATAAACTAGTAGCCGATTATTTTGCCGACGAACCCGTGTACACAGACGAGATGTTTCGACGTCGGTTCCGCATGAGTCGTCGACTTTTTTTACGTATCGCAGGCGACATGGCCCAGTCGCTAGGGGGGCAAAGGGGTTTCACTAATTTACAAAAATGTACGTCGGCCATTCGCCAACTGGCATACGGTTACGCCCGATGCATTAGACGAGTATTTAAGAATGTTCGAAAGAACCGCACGTCTATGTTTACACAAGTTTTGCGAATGGGTTGTCAAATTATATAGCAAGAGTTACCTGCGGAGACCGAACGCAAACGACGTTCAAAAATTATATCAAGCACACGAACATAGACATGGTTTCCCAGGAATGCTCGGGAGCATTGATTGCATGCACTGGTCGTGGGGTAGGATCATCTAGGACCATCCTCTCATTTCCACTAGTTTTGTGGTGGGGTAGGATCATCTAGGACCATCCTCTCGTTTCCACTAGTTTTGTGGAATGGACCATCCTTGGGGGGACTATGATGTGGCGTCTAGGTGGCAAATCATCCGCATTCTATATACACCCTCCTATAAGTTAAAAAGTTGCGGGCTCACACGTAAGTATTTGAGAGGAAAAGGGTGTAACTAGGGAAGAGTGTATTTAGTAGCTCCACTTTAAAAAACCTATGTACTTTCAGTGAAAAAACAGTTAAACTCGTCAGTTTTATTTATGATTATATATTGCTTATATAAGTTAACTGTTCCTATAGAACAAAGAACTTAAGGGAGAAATAGGTAGGAAATTTCAAATCATTTTTCTTATGAATAAGGTCGTTTTAGTGGATACAACACTAATAATTATTTATTGAATATAGCCAATTCCAAGGTTTATCGAAAGTACAGTCATTTTATAATGCCAAGAGTGTATTTATAATGCATAGTCATGTTATTAAAAACGTTAGATTATTGTTGAAATAATATAATTTTAGTATCTACATTTGAGACAATAATATTTGCACGATTAATATAAAGATCTGAACCAAGTCTGTTCGGTCAACCCATCCCAAGCCAAACCAAACGCTATGCATTTTCAACTATTACCCACCCTGCCCAATTTGCCACACTAATATACTTTTACAAAATTTGTTATTCCCGATGTAAAAACACGTTTTGGATGACATCAAAGCTCAGAGTGATCGATTTGATTACAAGACGGAAGTCAGAGATAATAACTACCAACGGTAAATAATCAGACAACATATATAAAACCTAGAACCTAATGATTGAATATACGAAAGAGTTAACATCATCTTTACAAAACTGATGTCAAGTGTGACATATCTCAAGACTTAACACATACATATGAATTATAGGGTCAATTCTGACACGAACACGATAACACGACACGAACTACATGAAATTATCATGTTTCGTGTTTGACCTTAACAGGTTTCGTGTCTAAAACAGGTCGACACAGTAAGACCTTAACATGTTTCGTGTCTAAACAGGCTAAAACCCGTTAAGTACATGTTAATAATTAAAAATTAAAAAATATTATATGTGGGTGTGGACATGTGGTCATCAGTCGTGGGACCTGGGATGAATTATACACAAACACATGTGGTTCATTTTCCACAATGCAAACCCTAATTTTTAAATATCTCTCACAAACACCACCATTCTCAATTCGGTTCACAGCTTCCCCATTTCGGTTGTGTGTTCTTGTCTTAAATAGGTCGTGTTCGTGTCTAAACAGGTCGTGTTCGTGTCTTATACAGGTCGTATGATATGTTAGTAATTTTTTCGTGTCTTAATAGGTCGTTTCGTGTAACCTGTTTATTAACAGGTTCGTGTTCGTGTTTCGAAAATCTGACACGATAAGATTTCGTGTCGTGTTCGTGTTTACATATTTCGGGTTCGTGTCTTATCGTGTTCGTGTCTTAACAGATCAGGTTGACCTGTTATGCCAGCCCTATGAGTTAAACAGTATTTATATGCCAACTCCCATTCGCTGAAACCATTCAAGCGAATTAATGGAACCTGCTTCATTCCTATTGTTCTACACACAATCACCTATTCAACACAAGACAAAACCTAGTCTATTTGTAGCGACGGACCTAACAACATGTACTAACATGTTGAATATCAACACTCACACTCACAAAACAACAACGACTAACAAAATAATGTTAGTGAATTCGAATGAAGATGATGGATATTAAAACAATATCTTGGTACCGGAATAGTTTCCGGTTGATAACGTTAGACCACATTTTGATCACAACCATCAAACATACACTGTTAATATACTAACCTAATACCATTCCTAAGTATAATTATACAACAATACATACACATATTTGTCAGAACTTCAAAGATTAAACCACAATACAAGATAAAATGAAATTTTATTAATAGACTTCTTCGTATAACAGTACAAGAACACTAGCCAGTCATCACAGATTAACAGGCTTTACAGATGAATCAATGGATTAGAAACAAGAACAAAAGGACTCCTCACGAATGTACGTGTGAGGGATCAGTAGATGATAGGGTTTTGAGAAGGAGAAACAATGAGAAGCGGTGTGTTAATCCCGAGACAACACCCCTCTTTTATAAGGAAGCAATCGAGAAACCCTTAGCCCAATGAGCAGCCTACGAACAAAAGCCCAGCCGGAACAGGAGACCAAAGGAAATGAGCCCAGCACCATTGGATCACACCTCAAAGGAAACAAGATAAAAAGAAATATTAGAAACATTAAAACTAAAATAAAATATATATGATATTTTTAACACCCCCCCTAGTTTTAATGTTTAAAAAGGTTTATGAGACCAAGATACTTACACATTTCTTCATGATGCCTTGGTAATAGCCCTTTTGTAAACACATCTGCAAGCTGGAACTCAGACTTTATACCATACGTTTTTATGATACATGCTGCTATTTTTCCAGAAGGAAGAATAAATCAACCTCAAAATGTTTTGTTTTGTCATGAAACACCGGATTTGCAGCTATTGAAATGGTTGCACTGTTGTCACACCTCAGTGTCACTGGTAGGGCAACATTGACCCCTAGTTCCCTTAGAACATTTATCAGCCACAAGATTTCGCAAGAGGCACTGCACATGGATCTATATTCTGCTTCAGTAGAGGAACGAGAGACAACGCTTTGTTTCTTGCTTTTCCAAGAAACTAAAGAGTTTTCGAGAAAGATACAATACCCTGTGACAGACCTTCTGCTGTCAACACACTTAGCCCAATCTGAATCAGCATAGGCAGATAATTGAAATGAATCCATTTGTTTAAACATGATGCCACAGCCGGGAGCATTTTTTAAATACTTCAGCAGCCTAAAGGCTATCTGAGAATGAGCTTCAGTTGGTTTATGCATATATTGGGACAGATAATGAACGGCGTAGGCAATATCAGGACGAGTGTGAGAAAGATAAATAAGTTTGCCTACAAGTTTTTGATATTCAGTGATACTAACATCTTTTAATTCCTCATTTTTACTCATTTTTGTCAAAATGTGGTTTTGTTCTATGGGACAGTTAACCGGCTTACGCCCGCTCATCCCATATTCATTCAAAAGATCCATACAATATTTTCTTTGGTTGAGACAAATACCCTCACTGTTTTTAATGACTTCAATACCAAGAAAGTATTTTAAAGAACCAAGGTCTTTAATTTGAAACTCCTTTTTTTAAAAAGGATTTCACTTTATTAATTTCATCAACATTGTTTCCTGTTAACACAATGTCATCAACATAGACTAACAAGCAATAAACACAGAATTATCAGGCTTAACAAACATAGAATGGTCACACTTGGACTGAACAAAGCCAATTTTAACAAGAACTTGAACATGTTTTTCATTCCATATACGAGGGGCCTGTTTTAAGCCATACAGGGACCTTTTTAACTTGTAAACTTTGTTTTTGTTATTTATATTTAAACCATCAGGAGGAGTCATATAGACTTCCTCCTTTAGATTTCCATAAAGGAAGGCATTATTGACGTCAAGTTGATAGATGGGCCAGTTATTTTGCACGGACAGACTGATGATGCATCTGACCGTGACCATTTTGACAACGGGAGAAAAGGTCTCCTCAAAATCTATGCCCTCAACTTGACTAAAGCCTTTGGCAATAAGCCTGGCCATAAACCTATCTATTTCACCATTTGATTTGTATTTGACTTTGTAAACCCATTTACACCCAATGGGTTTCTTCCCATTTGGAAGATCAACTATATCCCAAGTGTCATTACTATATAGGGCAGAAAGTTCATCATTCATGGCATCTATCCACCTTTTATCTTTACATGCTTCTTTATAGTTAACAGGTTCATAAGTTTTATTTAAGTTGGCAGTAAAGCACATATTTTCACTAGATAGATTAGCATAGTTAACAACTTTATTATAACTGTATTTAGCATTTCCAACAATTAAGTCACTAAACCTCTTGGGGGCATACACATGTCTAGTGGACTTTCTAAGATTAGGTTGGTTACCCTCAGGAAGGACTGATTCATCATTTGTACCACTTGACTCAACCCTCACATACTCACTATGTCACCTGAAGTAAATGACTGCTGAGTGGCAGCAACATCAACTGGCTCATTTGAGCTATTGTGTTGTTGTGTCTCAGGTACAGAATCAGGAGACTCCTTCTCTTCATCATTGGGATTTTTATCACTTGAAGGTTCATAGATATCAAAAAATTGGAATGATTCAAAATATTTGTTTTGTCAAGATCAAGTTCAGAAAAAAGCTTGGTTTTAAAAGGGAAAATGGTTTCATAAAAACTGACATCTCGTGAGAAGGAGAATGTCCTTTGATCCAAACTCCAAAGTTTGTATCCTTTTTTTAAATTTGAGTATCCCATAAAGACACCTCGTTCAGCTCTTTCTTCAAGTTTATCAGTATTAGTTAAGACAGTAAAATAACATAGACACCCAAAAACTTTCAAGTGATCAAGAGAAGGTTCAAAATCATAAAGCAATTCATAAGGGGTTCTACCACCTAACACAGAAGAGGGTGTCCTGTTAATCAGATAAGCAGCAGTGAGTACACATTCAGACCAGAATCTTAAAGGAATACCAGATTGAAATAATAAAGCTCTTGTAACATTCAGGAGGTGCCTATGTTTTCTTTCATCAATCCCGTTTTGTTGGGGAGTGTAGGTACAAGAATTTTGATGAAGTATGCCATGAGTTTTAACAAAGTTTTCCATTTGAGTGTTAATAAATTCAGACCCATTATCACTTCTAAAAGTTTTGATTTTTGTTTCAAATTGAGTGAGGATCATATCATAGAAGTTTTTAATATTTTCAAACACTTCATTTTTGGATTTCATTAGGTAGACCCAGACAGATCTGGAGTAGTCATCTACAATGGTGAGAAAAATTTATACCCATCAAGACTGGGTTGTTAATACGGACCCCAAACATCAAGATGAACAAGGTCACCAACATTTTTAGACTTATGGTCACTTAAGGGGAAGGGAATTCTATGTTGTTTGGCCTTGTGACACGTGTCACACTGCTCAGCTTGTCCTGATTCATTTTTAAGTTTTAGAACATGTAGGACTTGGTCTGCAGGATGACCAAGTCTGGAATGCCAGAGCTTTATTGTCTCAGTTTTATTAAAGCAAGCAATCACAGGCTTACTAGAATTACCACAGAAGTAAAGACCATCCATTTGCCTACCAATCACCAGGTTTCTCTTTAAGGATACATCCTGAATATAACAATTATGCTCGTCAAAAACAACTTTAAGTTTGTTATCTTTAGCAAGTTTGTGAACAGAGATAAGATTCACACAACATTCAGGGACAACAAAGACATCTTTTAAGATCACATCTTCAGAGAGTTTAAAGCATCCTATTTGTTTAACTTTAGCATCAGTTCCATTTGGATGTTTGATAGTAATATCATACTCAGACACATCAACCAGATTAAACATTTTGTCATTGCTCATGACCATTTGTTGATTAGCCCCCGAATCAACGATCCATTTTAGTTTATTTTGATGGAAAAAACTAGAGTTAAAGCAATAGGTGTTTTTATAAGATCCTAGAGAAGTGAAAGCACTATAGCACTTACCAATTGTTAGATTTGGGAGAATCTTTCAACTTATTTTCATTTAGAAGGCCTAGCAGCTTAGAAAATTGATCAACAGTTAAAGCATTCAATGAAGAATTAGCAGATTGATCATTCATAGCATTGGCAACAGAACTATTAGCAGACGCATTTGTTTTAGACCATTGAGAATTGTTTTGATTTGACTTATTTCTATAGTTTGGTGGATAACCATGAAGTTCAAAACATTTTTCAATCACATGACCAACAAGAACTTGATCAGAAGATAGAAGAGCAGATCTGTTGGTTTGCCCTAAAAGGGACCAACAAGAAGTTCTTCAAGCAATCCGATGAGAAAACCCTAAAAATTAGGGTTTCGTATTTCCAACAGCGGCGCAACAACCACGATAAAAAATGGATCCATGAAATAGATACGACGGACCACAGGACCACCAAAGAACCACCACCAAAACAACCTTTAATTCAGAGTCCTTGGACTGAAACAACCTGAGAAACAGGCAACGGAGAGTGCAGCGGAAGATCACCAGAGCACCAAATTAACCTTGGAGCTCTGATACCATGTCAGAACTTCAAATATTAAACCACAATACAAGATAAAATGCAGTTTTATTAATAGACTTCTTCGTATAACAGTACAAGAACACTAGCCAGTCATCACAGATTAACAGGCTTTACAGACGAATCAATGGATTAGAAACAAGAACAAAAGGATTCCTCACGAATGTACGTGTGAGGGATCAGTAGATGATAGGGTTTTGAGAAGGAGAAACAATGAGAGGCGGTGTGTTTAATCCGGAGACAACACCCCACTTTTATAAGGAAGCAATCGAGAAGCCCTTAGCTCAATGAGCAGCCCACGAACAAAAGCCCAGCCGGAACAGGAGGCCAAAGGAAATGAGCCCAGCACCACTGGATCACACCTCAAAGGAAACAAGATAAAAAGAAATATTAGAAACATTAAAACTGAAATAAAATATATATGATATTTTTAACAATATTATTACATATACATAATTAAGTTTATCACACTAATAGAACATCCAGATTGACGTGAATCAAGCAATCTAAAAGAACGAAGATTCTCAAACGAATATTATTTGAGTTACCAATTTTGTGTGTGTGTGCGCGCGCATATCACTTAATAACTTCGTGTATACATATGAACTTATATGGTTTGCTCTGCTATCCCAACTCCCAAGGGACACATTATTAAATTCCCTACCCCAAAGTTAAATACGAAATATATGCTAGTCAATGGTTTCTGATGACATAGTGGAAAACATTAGGTTACACTTATCACAAACGGGTCAAACGTTATCCCAAGTTAATTTATGTTTTGTTCGTACAACTTAAATAAAATTCCCCAAAAATAGTTGATACCATTTCAATCCTCTATGCTTGCTAAGACTTTTGAGATCATGTTCATATTACAGAGGGAAACCAAAGGATTTCTGATATTAGCTAAAAGGTGGCAATATTAAACCCTTTTCTTATGAAATTAGCTAAGAGGTGGCAATAGTAAACCATTTTCTTATGAACAAATTGATTTCAGTTGTGTTATTTTTTCTTGAAGGACCAAAACAAAAAAGTAAGTTAAAAGGATGGGTCAAGTTAAAGTCTATTTTTAGTGCTTACAATTATTCAAATATTTTTTGATTACTTATGCCATAATATTGTTTTTGTAATACTAACAATTTATAAAAGTGAAAAATTTAGTGTTTGCAGCTTAGCAGCCCAAGCGACATGCTTCAGCCTGAACCCACTTTCACCCGTTACCAACCTGCCCCCTTTAGCCACATACGCATATTTTAACAAGAGAATGTGACCTGCCATACCTGAAAGCTACAAATTTGGTCATACTAACAAACCACACGAAACTTGGCGGGCACCATTCAACATTCTCCAATTATGAAATCAAAATTATGGCCCTTCAACTTCTTTGTAAAAAGTAAATTTTCTTCAGCAGAACAAGGAGAGTCAAGGGTCCGTCCAGTTCACTATCTAGCCACCGAAATCTGTCAGAATTGCTTTGTAAAAAGGTAAATTTTCTTAGGAAACGTTTGTTGAATCCGAATTCTGGAAGTACTTTTTTGTTATTCAAAAGTAAATGTTTATTTAAAGTACAACTGATTTTTTTTCCTTTTATTGTTAATTATTTGCAAAACCTACATGTTTTTACTCATAAAAGGTTAATTCCAACTTTTTGTGGCTTCAAATAACAACACATACTTTCAGTTTATAAGCTGTTCTCTCTAACACTAGGTCTCAACTTCTATTCCAACTTCCACACGGTTCAGAGCCGGCTCCAAATATTGTAGGACTAAAGCGAATTGAAAAATTGAGACCCTTTTCATAAAAAATAAAAGAAAAAATTGTTTTAGATCTTATTATTCATATATCATCTCTGTGTATACATAATTATAGATCATAAATCTCAATATCAATAATCTTAAATCCAAGATCACCTACATATAATATGTTTTTTTTTTTTTTTTTTTTTTTTTAGAATTTGAGGCCCTGTGGAAGTGGTGGCCCAAAGCGCTTGCTTTATTTCACTCCCTCCTAAGCCTGCGCTGGCACAGTTACTACCTTTTACCACCTGCCCAATGCCACAATGCAAGCTGGTTATATAAGAAAAAAAAATACATACTTTTGCATAATACAAAAAAACTGAGTGCATAGTTTCAAAATAGATCAAGATTATAAAACTAACACACAATACACTTTTCTCAAATGATCATGAAACTCAAAAAATTCATATACACGCTGCATATCATCTCAGTGGTTATTAATGTAATGTTTTTGAAGAACTGCATTATGCCAAAGTTTATTCAAAATTTTCCTTGTCATCATCAAACTTATTGACTTAGTTAATTTAGTTCCCATAATTTGTTTTCACTATTCTTTTAGTGCACCATAAACATCACAAGTTGCAATATTGATATCAATTTTTTGAATCCCATAAGCCTGATCTCACACAAACAATTTAATATGTAACACTATCTTATAAATATACTTCAAAGTAAAAAACATCAACCTCATACTCTTTCTGTAGAAATGGAAATGTTGAGTAGTTTCAATACTGTTTGCATTCTTCTTGTGGCTCTCACCTTAGCATTGGTTCATGCTCAGGATGATCAATCGGGTACCTACGAATGTTTTTTTTTCTGAAAAAATACGTGTGTCAAATACATTTTTTAACCTTTATTACTTTATATGCAGATTTCATCAGCATAGATTGTGGAATACCTGAAGGCTCTAAATACACTGATAAAAAAACAGGCATAACCTATGTTTCAGACGCAGGATTCATAGAAGGTGGAGTAAGTGGAGAAATACTGCCTGAATATAACTATGGTTCCCTTGATCTCGCTCTCACAACTCTAAGGAGTTTTCCTCAAAATATCCGAAACTGCTACACTCTAAGACCCAAACAAGGGAAGGGTAATAGGTATTTGATAAGGTTGTGGTATATGTATGGGAACTATGATTCTAAAGGTCAACCCCCACAATTTGATGTATATCTTGGAGCAGATTTATGGAGTACAGTTTTTATGGAAGAGGTGTCTTCCGGCTATTACAATGAGATAATACACCTTGCCTCATCAGATTACATACACATTTGCCTTGTAAACACAGGTCAAGGAAATCCTGTCATTTCTTTAATAGAACTCAGGCCTTGGGATCTCAGCATGGAAGAACCTCCATCAACATCACTTGACCAGTATCGTCGCTTCAGTTTTGGTTCAAATGAACGAGTCAGGTAAGAATTTTGTATTTCTTAAACAATATAAATACAACTCAAGATGTGATCAGTTTATGCAAACATACGCACTAACCTCAACGTAATTATATCTAGACATGAAAATTATTGTTTTACCTATCTTATTCCCATCAAAGTTTGTTAAAAACCAATAGTGTAACACCCCCCCCCCCCCCCCACACACACACACACACACCAACTACTATTGTCCACTTTACCCATAAGAACCTCACAACTTTGTTTCTGGTTTTCCAAAGACTTCCCACGAGGTCACTCATCATACTCTCACCCAAGCATACTTAACTACAAAGTTCTTGTCTAATACACAACCAACACGCCCAAAACGCGTTGAAGCTATTCAAGGTCGGATATTCCTTAAGATCCATTGTGGATGGAATGATATGGGAGTCACCTAAGGTGGCAAATAATCTTATATTAATCCTTTGTTTATAAAAGACAAGCAAGAAGAGAGAAACCAGATCAATCCTGATATAGACAAATAGATAAAAGATTCTCACTCCATTTTCATACGGATTCTTCTTTCATATTGATGAGATGTCCAGTTTTGTAATTTAATAATTACTTCACTAGATAAATTTGTAGACTTTTCTGCCCATTTTACTTCCTTACATAAACAATATATCATTTTCGATATTCAGACCTTTAATTTACAGATCCCCTATCTTACTCTTACTGGGCCTAATTTTCTTCAAACTCCCTCAATGAATATTAACCCTTTACACTGACAGATTTACATACATTTAATACTCTATTTTTCAATAGTATGGTCCTTGATCTTCTATGAACTCTATATTCTGATTTCTGCTTTGCATCAATTTAAAACATATATAGTCTGAATCATATAACTAATAAAATACTCAAATATGCTTCAAATAAAATATCAGACAAGTTGGTTGCGAGACGCAAGTTTAGGTAAAAGAATTCTTTAATTATTTAATCATTTTCTATCTTTAATTATTCAACCCATAAAGTAGAATATGGCTACTATCTTTGGGATTTGGAACATGATGTTGTACAATTCAACGTATAAAGTAGAATAGGGCTACTATATTGGAATTCATGTTATATAAAAGTTTCCTCAAGATCAGTCAACTCTTTGATAGATATAAACTGACTTACAGGAAGAAGAAATATGCTAAAACTTGTTCTATTATTCGCTTCAATCATAATACCACATACGCTTACAATATTCACATATCAAGCAGTCAAGCATCACCATCAACCGTTAAAACTATCAAGGAGGCGGTTGGTGATGCTATCGAATAATTTAGACTATATTAAAGCGTAGATTATATGCAACACCTTTTTATATGATCTTCCCGTGTCAAGGGACCGACTTTGTAAGTACGTTATATTCATTTTAATTTATTACTGACACAGGTACCGAGATGATAAGTATGACCGAGTATGGTTTCCATGGACTTTGCCTGGCACTAGAGTGGTACAGACTTCTAATATAGTTACTCCGGGGCCTTTAGCCGTACCATCAAGAGTCATGAGCACTGCCATTACACCTAGTATCTCTACAGATAATATATCCATGGTGTTTAATACTAGTATCACACATATGCATATCTTCTATGCTCACTTTGCTGAAGTTGAAATACTACAAAGCAACCAGACCAGAGAATTCAGTATTTATCTGAATGGGGAGCGCTGGTATAGGCCATATTCTCCTTCAACTAACACATTCACCCTTAAAAGCATATCTCCTCATCCCAGTTCCTCAACGTATAAATTTGAAATAAATAAAACACTTACATCGACCCTCCCTCCTCTAATCAATGCGATAGAGATATATCGTGTAATGTAGTTCCAACTACAGCAAACAGAAGACCAAGACGGTAAGTATGTATGTGTGTGTATGTATGTATGTATGTTACTAATCTGACTCGTTTTACATTTAAACATGGTCTTCCTCCTTTGTCCTTTTGTTATACTAGCTGCTGCAATCTGGAGTATCAAGTCGACATATGGGTTAAAGAGAAACTGGCAAGGAGATCCATGTATTACACGTGCCTATCTTTGGAATGGTCTTGGCTGCAACTATAGTGACCCACAGGCAGCTAAAATCATTTCCCTGTATGTATTCCATTAATTCACAACCATCACTTTGTAATAGTTCGATTAAGCAACCATCGGCAATTCCTCAATCAAATTCAATGCAGGAACCTTTCGTCTAGCGGATTGAGTGGAGAGATAGCTACTGCCTTAGCTAATCTCACTATGTTAGAATCATTGTATGTTAATTCTCTCTTTTATTTATGGACACTTTTAACATATTAAATTGTTGCACAAAGTGCCTATTTCTCTTTGTTTCTTCTTCAGGGACTTGTCCTACAATAACTTGACAGGTGATGTGCCAGAGTTTCTAGCTCGACAAGACCACTTGAGGATTCTGTAAGTCCCCTGGTATCTAGGATCTGTAATAACATTTTCGAGATTAAATTATGTCTATTCGTTGTGAGATTCAGGCCTGATTTTATATTCAAAGATAACCTAATTAAGGCAACAAAATAATGTGACCTTGTTACACAAGGAAACTATACTTTAAATGAGATATATATAACACTCCTTTAGTTAGAGCACAAATGTTAACCGTCCCCAACTTTTAACAAATTATATCTTATTATGCTTTCCTGGTTCGTTAGAATGTGAGCAAGCGTGTGCATGGTTGTAGGTCCGGCTAGGGGAGGATCTAGTCGCCTAATCCTTGTATACGAACCACTCCGGTTGTGCGGAATCCAACCGAAATAGCAAACCGAGATAGAACACGCAATAACACGACACGCAAAGTTCAACGATTAACACCACTTGTATTAAACGCATGAAAGGTCCAGTTACAGCTCAATGTTTACAAATCAGTCCTGTAAACTCTCTCAGTGTGTGTGTGTGTTCTCTGTTTTCCCTATCTGTCCAACTATGTCTAATCTGTCGAAATGAACACAACACACGGGTATTTATACCCAAACACAGCAGGTCTGGTCGAAGGATCAAACAGTCTGATCGAAAGATCATCTTTCGACCAGAAACAGCTCGAAGGATCCATATGTACCACGAAAGATGTGATCTTTCGTGGACCTTCGGAAGGTCCATCTTTCGAGCTCAACATCATCGAAGGATATAAGTGATCCTTCGATGACACATCCTTCGACTCAACACCTTACAAACACAATGTTGACTGTTTGGCCAAGTCAAACCAAGAGGATGGTTGACTTGGTCAAACTTACAAGACTAACAAGACATCGTTTCGTATACAGACTAAGTACAGACAAAGTACAGACATAAGTGCACCAACAAACTCCCCCTTGGCTGTAGCTTTGTCGCTGTAGCTTTGTCTCGATCTTCATTCTTGTAAGTTTCTCGTGTCTTCAAGTCTTTGACTTCTTTTCACGTCTTGAATGTCGGAGGATCTTTAAAGTCTTCACGTCTTGAAAGCAGAAAGTGTACCAACAAACTCCCCGTTTCATGTAGGAAGTGTGTTGACAAACTCCCCCTCAACATAAGCTCCCCCTTGAGTTATGCTCGTGAAAGTCTTTATCTTTATGAAGTGAGATCCTTGTGGTGTTGAAGGTCAGCGGCAACTCCATCATCTTTGTCTTTTGAGTGCCTTCACGTCGTGTCTTCAATCCAAAACTTGTCATCGACTATGTTCTCCTAGCCTTTAGAATCTGCACATGCAAGAAATCTAAACGCGTAATGAGAACAACCGCCTGGAATAGTAACATAAACAAACGACACACGTGTGACCATTGTTCAAACAAACACCGTCCGACAGTTTGAAAGTTTAAAGTATTTGATCAATTTCAATTTAACTTTCAAAACATTGCAAATATCGACCGTTTATGAAATTTTAGTCATTTTCGGTTTTCGTTCAGGTTTCAGGTAACGAAGACTCGAGCTCCAACATCGTACGATCGAAAATAAAGTAGAAATAAAATCTTTTTGGCTTTTATAAAGTTTATGTTAAAACACACATAAAATCTTTTTGGATTTTTTTTTTTTTTTTAAATGTAAAGACTGAAAGCAGTAAATAAATATATACAGACATTCTTTTTGCGAGTTTCGAGGGTAAGAGAATCATATCAGTGAACGGTCATGCCAAAACGCTCTTGTTGTTCAGTTAGTTAACATTTAGATAAGCATCCTATAACAATTATCGGTATTGTTGTCCACATAAGCTCAACTTATCAGATGTAATCATGGCGAGGGGATACGTTAAGGTATGATTTATACTTACCGACCGGTGTTCATCCACATCACGACACATTCCCGTATCAAGGTATGCACGAGGGTTCATCTTACCGGTGAGTATACCGATTATCATCTGTTTGACCGTATATGATGTGAGATTCTCACTTATTTTGATTGAAAACAAGCCCTATGTGATATAATCACTTATTGAGGAGGAACTTGATTTTCTATGCATGAGGGCACAGGAGCAAGTCCGTGAACAGGTCAGTACTTTCGTACAGCAGAGAGACGAACTTGACTCCCGGATAAATGTGATATTTTATCACTTATTTTGAGGGACATGTGATTGTTGATCACTTATTGAGGTCGAATGCAATATGTACACGTATGTATAGTATCATGGAAGATCTAGACTTGCGTCCCCCTTATTTTTTTTTTTCGGTAAAAGAAACAACCATGATACCCAGATGATAAGCAGCATAAAGACCGAATATCTCAGAACCTCGGCAATCTCTCAAACGAAATTTCGGTACCAAGACCATATGCCAATGAATGGTTCCCACCCAGTCTTCAGTCGATTTAAGTTTATATCACCCTGCACACTTTAAAATGATTGTGAGCCTACCGATACATCTTATATAGAGCTGCTTATCAATTTTCTTCATTTTAGGTTTAAAGAGGTTTAGACAGACCACTGATGTACTATCATTTTCTCTTTTGCACGCCAGGAAACTCATTTTTGCTTTTCTATTGTTTTTGTGTTTTTTTTAAATTTTCGATGTTTTTGGTTTTTCAAATTTTGGATTTACTCCCCCTAAAAGCAATAAACTAAGATAAATTTAAAACACAAAGGTATTTACAAAAATGATTTTCCGATGTTGGTTTTACTCTTGCTTGACCTTAATGCCGTTTACCAATAATAAAAAGTCAAATCTTGATTTGTCAAATGCTTTGGTAAAAAGGTCGGCACGTTGGTCATCGGTGTGGACCATGACAACATTGACGAGTTTCATATTGAAACAATCACGTGTGAGGTGATATTCGAGATCAACGTGTCTGGTCAAAGAGTGCTGTACGAGATAATAATTCACAAAGCAGCTTAAATATCGACAAGTATAGGAGAGATTAGAAATTTAAAACCGTATCCTGCAACTGCTTCGTGCATTGCCAGGAATCTGAGTGCTCTCCCAAACTGGATATCCACCCGGTGTGGACTTCAAAGTCGATTCTTTGTAGCTACTGAGAAGTCTCTTGACAGCAACAAGATCACAGACCTCTGGGTCCGGCTGGTTTTCCAAATTGCACCAGCGAAGGTCTTTGTCTTTCTCTTTCAGAAGTAGTGTGCGGTTGTTCAATCCACGCCAAGGCATCCGCACACCCGGTTTGGTTTGATCAACAAACACATTTTCTTCAAACACACCGCGAAGAAATGTACACTGCACGTTCATCTAGTTGATTTTGAACATCAAACGTGCTTCAAGTGCGTACTTTTCATTCGAATCTTCCTTGAGTACCCGATCAAAAACCATGACAACCAAATTTTGGAACATATTTCATCTGGTCGAAATTTTTCTAACTTCTTTCAACAACATTCTTTCATCAGACATTTTTGTCTTCTTTTCTCTTTCTTTCCTCTCTCTCCATCAATAGCAACAATATTCTCCTAAATGTAACAATATTTCGGAGCCTAATGTCGCCGATCTTGTGCATGGACGCTCCACTATTAACAATCCTAAGACTATCAATAGTTCCTCCTGGAACATCCTGCACACTCATTCAAAGATTAGTTGGAGAGTGGGACCCAAGCCTTCACAGACTTGGGTCGTCCGTCATCATCGATGATTGTGACATCCATTTCCCGATGATTCGGAATTGATGTAGCTCCCCCTGAAACAATTACTGGTTTTGGTTTCCAAATTTGTTTTTGTTTTTCATCTTTGACTTCTAACTTAACAGACTTTGTTTGGGAAACCTCCGGTTTTAACGCCTTTTCAACTTCTTTTCTTTGTTTCTTTTTCTGTTTCACTTCTTGTTGTTTAACAAGACGAGGGTCCTGTTTTGGTGAAACAAATCTTTTATGGTAATTGTTACCATGGGGGGCATCAACTTTTGCTTTCAACTTATGAAGATACGGACAGTTTCGAATAATATGCCCAATTGTACCACATTCAAAACATGATCTTCGTTCAACAAACCCCGAAGTATCATGTGGTCGTCTTGCCGATGATGAACTTTGTGATCCCGAGGTACTAGGTTTTGAACTATTTGGTTCATTCCTTTTCATCACCATTGCTTTCTTGACAAAATCTAAGTTAGATTGGTTTTCAAACTTTGCAATTTTGTCCGTTCCCTTAGACTTCACAAAGTTCACATTCTTGCTCTTCTTTTGATTCGGCTTCTTTTGAGTTTGAGTCGGTGTCTTTTCTTTAGGTTTGTTATGATTTTGCTGCCTCTTCACTGTTGGTAATTTTTGATTGCCATATTGTTTCCGAACTTCGGCCTTTGGAATAGGAGGACATTCTGTTACTGTAACACGTGATCCTGTCTTTCCCAAAAACTTACTTGTCGAATTTTCAAAGACTTTACTAATTAAAGATTGATTAACATTCTTAATAGGAAAATCTCTGTCAGAATAAATTTTCTCATCACCAACAAGAGTGTACAGCAAATCCACACTCTCCGACTCTTGTGCAGACGAGGACTCAATTGCAACAGTCTTAGCGGGTTTTGCAGGAGGATCACAGAGAATATGATTCTCGAGAGGTATGTCCTCTTCCTTGATCACCGCATCAGACTTTGCTGAATCAGTATCATCAGATTCATCATCAGAAGAATCAGTATCCTCAATCACAACTGGAGGAGCCTGATTCGGTTCAGCAGAAGACACACATGTATCAGCTGACACATCTGAATCTGATGACACTTCTTTCTTGTATCCAAGTCCTGTGGCAAATTCTGTTGCAAATTCCTTAACATCTAGAGGAACAGATGGTTCAAAATGAGTTCTATATTCCTCATCAGGCAGTGCATCATAATTGTGTCTGACAGGTGGTGGACATTGCTTATAACCTATGCATGTGACATCCCGTTTCTCTTTCTGAACATCAATGATGTGATCCAACACATAGCTAGAGCTCAAATAACTGTCTAACTTGAGTCAGATCGCCTCACTTTCAGTTTTAACACAAGCCATCTCTTTTTGCATTATTTCAAGACGAGTGATATACAAATTTATGTCAGTTTGTTTTCTGGAAACCATTTTTATCAGCTCGGTTTTATCTTTCTTTAATTTTTCAATCATCGACTTAAAGTCCTTTTCATGGTTTTCATAAAACATGTTGGCTTCAGTGCATTTAGAAAGATCCACGGTCAACTTCTGGTTGTGAATGAATGTCACATCATACTTCTCTTGCAAAGCCTCGTGTTTGCCTTGCAACTCACACCACTTATCATTCAATGAAACATGTTTGTCTTGCAAGTCAAACAAACTAGCTTGTAAAGCATCATGTTTGCCTTGCAACTCAGACATGTTTGCCTCTAAATCAGCACATCTATCACTTAATCTAGCACAATTATCACAAATAGCAGCAGTGGGTTCAACGACACATACCTGACTTGAATCACTCTCAGATGTTGACCTTTCTGCATCAGAATCAACAACCTCCCTTGATGATTCATATTCAGATCCAACCTCGCTTGAACTTGAAGTAGTATCATCCTCAACTGAAATTGAAACATCTTCATCTGAACTACTGTCATGTTCAGAACTGTCATTATTTCCCGAGGATTCACCATTGCTGGCATCTTTGACCACTTCAGCAAAACAAGCTGTTCCAACTGGAGCATCACTACTCAACCTGATTGACCAATCACCACCTTCGCCTATTTGAACCACAAGTGCCTGGTTAGCATTTGATGGTCCTGCTTGGCTTTGGTTATTAACAGGTATCAACGTACGCTCATTGTTCCTGTTCTGATTCTGCTGGTCTCCTTGATCTCTGAAAGGGTTCTGGTTCCCATGCTGAGCTGGCTTAACAGGAACTTGAATGGGATTGCCATGTAGATCAGTTGTCACAGGAGGCCTTTGTGTTTGCTGTTGAGGCATTGGTTGAAGAACTGGTTGAAGCGGATTTCCATATATGTCTGTTGTTGGAGGAGGAATGCCATACAAGCTAGTGCTCTGATACCACTTGTAGGTCCGGCTAGGGGAGGATCTAGTCGCCTAATCCTTGTATACGAACCACTCCGGTTGTGCGGAATCCAACCGAAATAGCAAACCGAGATAGAACACGCAATAACACGACACGCAAAGTTCAACGATTAACACCACTTGTATTAAACGCATGAAAGGTCCAGTTACAGCTCAATGTTTACAAATCAGTCCTGTAAACTCTCTCAGTGTGTGTGTGTGTTCTCTGTTTTCCCTATCTGTCCAACTATGTCTAATCTGTCGAAATGAACACAACACACGGGTATTTATACCCAAACACAGCAGGTCTGGTCGAAGGATCATATGTACCACGAAAGATGTGATCTTTCGTGGTCCATCCATCGAAGGTCCATCTTTCGAGCTCAACATCATCGAAGGATATAAGTGATCCTTCGATGACACATCCTTCGACTCAACACCTTACAAACACAATGTTGACTGTTTGGCCAAGTCAAACCAAGAGGATGGTTGACTTGGTCAAACTTACAAGACTAACAAGACATCGTTTCGTATACAGACTAAGTACAGACAAAGTACAGACATAAGTGCACCAACAATGGTCCTGATTTGTACCGGTTGGATTTGATGGAAGACGTGTTTGTAATGTGGTCTTTGATCATGTAACAACTACTTCGGTGCGTTTAGTCCTCTCATGTAGTACCTAACTCTTGGTGTAGAAAGAGCTTAAATAAGTTCAACCCCAGCTCGAACCTAGAGTAAAGTGCATATTACGTAATTAGGTGCATATTACACCCTTACTTGAGAGTGACCCTAATTTAAATTGAGTATTCATAAGAGAGATAAAACTTATAGATAAGTCAAAACTTAGTGTTGAATCCTAAAAACTTTAATTATTAAATGAACTTGTTCAAGACACTAAGCTACGAGCGATCTGACAATTCGAGGAACTATCGAATAGTAGAATGGACTTCTGGCATCCATCGATCAAGATCCATCATATTTCTTCCATCCTCGGAAAGATATTTTCATGTAGTAAGCATACAACTGCCTAGTTGTTTCCAGTGTTAGGAACAAACTGATGATGTAGAAGCAAACAAGCACATACACACAATAGAAAAAAAATAAAGAATACAAGAATATAAGATAACCTACATCACCATGTTGCAACTAAAGTTTATCTTTTATTGGGTGCTTAAAGAATACAATTACATCATGGGTATATAGAAGACTAGATCAGGGTTAGTAACTAAGTCAACAAGAAACACAATAATGGACCCCTAATTAATAGTTTGTGTAAGCCCAACTGATCTCTTCGCAGTGGCGAAGCTTGAATTTTTCGGCCGGGGGGGCGAAAACGTTATACCCAAAAATTTCTATAGAACCGAGGGGGCGAAAACATATATACCCACAAATTTCTATACGAAAACTACTTATATAACACTACTGAGCGAAAAATTCGGGGGGGCGGGCGCCCCTCCCCGCCCCTCTTATCCTTCGCCCCTGTCTCTTCGGAACCCAAAAGCTCAAAGCATTCACACATTAAACCCAATAATCTCTCATTTGAACACTTGGCACAATTCACTAAGTCCATCCAAGTATACCCATCAATAATATCTTCAGTAGTCTTCACATTCAAGTCTTCCAAGCATCAATTCCCAAATATTAGCTAAGACTTTAGTCATATCCCCCTAGTGGCAACCGCCCCTCTCATCAACTACCCAAAGGGCCGGTTTGAGCTCCCCTGAGCTCTAACCTAGCATTCAAAACTGACTCATCCTCAATTTTAGCTGGTATGCATGATTATTCAGCTACAGAGACACCCCAAGAACTAACACCATTCTCCAAATTCGACAAGTGTTCACCAAAGAGATGTTCTCAATCGGAATATCGGTCTTCAAAACCCAACAGAGTTTTCTAACCGTGCCCGGAATACATGTCGTGATCCCACAATCACCAAACCCCTGACATAGTTTTGACCTTTGATCCCGATCAGCTCGAATCACACTAGCACCTAGCTTCATCCTTGCAAAACGAACCCTCTTTTGCCCCTTTGGCTAAGTGAACCCAACTTTGTTTTGAGGGACGGTTATACTTCCCTTAGAAGATACTTTCCACCATGTACAATAGGCACACCCTCAAATTCCACATGCGGGGTACTACCGCGAGTCGTGTGACTGAGCAGGATCCAGCCACCAATCATATTGAACAATCATAAAAATAATGCAACTTATCAAAATACGATTAGTGACTACCTGTAGGTCCCTCTCGGAGGTTGAGGATGAACCTATTCCTTGCTATATCTAACACACTAGCGAGTGCGGAATCCAAGCTAGCATGCAAACCGGGAGTAGAACAAGCACAAACACAAGACACACAATATTCACCGATTAACACCACTTGTATTAAACGTATGAAAGGTTCCGGATACAAGCACAATGTTTACAAATGTATTTTGCAAACTCTCTCAGTGTGTGTGTGTGTTTTGACAGAATGCTCTCAGCAGAATGTTTCTCTCGTGTCTAACTTTCAAGCTCTCCAAACTGTCTATCTAGTGTCTAAAAAGAAATGAACACAACACATGGGTATATATACCCGAACACAGCAGGTCTGGTCGAAGGATCAGATAGATGATCGAAGGATCATCTATCGACCAGAAACCTTCCGAAGGATCAACATGTACCTCGAAGGATGTCATCTTTCGAGGTCCATCAATCGAAGGCTATCTTTCGAGCTCATCGAAGGATATAAGCAATCCTTCGATGATCTATCCTTCGACCCAGCCATCTTTCAAACATTTTCTAACTGTTTGACCGAGTCAAACCGGAGGATGGTTGACTTGGTCAAACTTACAGGACTAACAAAGACAACGTTCGGTATCGTTACAAAATACAGACAAAGTACAGACACAAGTGCACCAACAAACTCCCCCTTGGCTGTAGCTTTGTCTCTAGCTTTGTCTCGATCTTTATAACTTCAACTTTGACGTCCTTTCAAGTCTTCAATGTCGGAGGATCTTTAAAGTCTTCACGTCTTAAAAGCAGAAAGTGTACCAACAAACTCCCCGTTTCATGTAGGAAGTGTGTTGACAAACTCCCCCTTAACATAAGCTCCCCCTTGAGTTATGCTCGTGAAATACTTGTTCGTTATGAATTGAGATCCTTGTGGTGTTGATGATGGCCAGCAGCAACTCGATCATCTTCATCACTTGAGTGCCTTTACGTCGTGTCTTCATTCCGAGGCTTTGTCATCGACCATGTTCTCCTTGCCTTTAGAATCTGCACATGCAAGAAATCTAAACGCGTAATGAGAACAACTGCTTGGAATATCATTAGCATATACAAACAACACACGTATCACCATGTCATAATCAAACACCGTCCGACAGTTTGAAAGTTTAATAAGTTTTTATCAATTTCAGTTTTTAACTTTCAAAACTTGCAAATTTCGACCGTTTATGAAGATTTCAGTCGTTTCGGTTTTCAATCAGGTTTCAGGTAACGAAGACTCGAGCTCCAACATCGTACGATCGAAAATAAGATAGAAATAAATTTTTTTTGGCTTTTATAAATATTTTAAATTTAAAGACTGAAAGCAGTAAATAAATATATACAAAGATGCAAAAACTGAAAACATTAAATAAATATTTACAGACATTCTTTTTGCGAGTTTCGAGGGTAAGAGAATCATATCAGTGTACGGTCATGCCAAAACGCTCTTGTTGTTCTTTTAGTTAACATTAAGATAAGCATCCTATAACAATTATCGGTATTGTTGTCCACATAAGCTCAGCTTATCATTTGTAATCATGGCGAGGGGATACGTTAAGGTATGATTTATACTTACCGACCGGTGTTCATCCACATCACGACACATTCCCGTATCAAGGTATGCACGAGGGTTCATCTTACCGGTGAGTATACCGATTATCATCTGTTTGACCGTATATGATGTGAGATTCTCACTTATTTTGTTTGAAAACAAGCCCTATGTGATAGAATCACTTATTGATGAGGAACTTGATTTTCATATGCATGAGGGCACAGGAGCAAGTCCGTGAACAGGTCAGTACTTTCGTACAGCAGAGAGACGAACTTGACTCCCGGAAAGAATTTGTGATATATTATCACTTATTTTGTGGACATGTGATTGTTGATCACTTATTGAGGTCAAATGCAATATGTACACGTATGTATAGTATCATGGAAGATCTAGACTTGCGTCCCCGTTATTTTTCGGTAAAAGATACAACCATGATACCCAGATGATAAGCAGCATAAAGACCGAATATCTCAGAACCTCGGCAACCTATCAAACGAAATTTCGGTACCAAGACCATATGCCAATGAATGGTTCCCACCCAGTCTTCAGTCGATTTAAGTTTATATCACCCTGCACACTTTAAAATGATTGTGAGCCTACCGATACATCTTATATAGTGCTGCTTATCGTTTTTCATTTTAGGTTTAAAGAGGTTTGGACAGACCACTGATGTACTATCATTTTCTCTTTTGCTCGCCAGGAAACTCATTTTTGTTTTTCTATTGTTTTTGTGCTTTTGAAATTTTTCAATGTTTTTGGATTTTTCAAATTTTTGGATTTACTCCCCCTAAAATCAATAAACTAAGACAAATTTAAAACACAAAGGTATTTACAAAAATGATTTTCCGATGTTGGTATTACTCTTGCTTGACCTTAATGCCGTTTACCAATAATAAATAGTCAAATCTTGATTTGTCAAATGCTTTGGTAAAAAGATCGGCACGTTGGTCATCGGTGTGGACATAAGCAACATCGATTAGCCTTTTCTCAAAGCAATCACGTATGAAGTGATACTTAATGTCGATGTGCTTAGTCTTTGAATGCTGCACAGGATTTTTAGTGATCTGTAAGGCAGCAGAATTATCAACGTAAATAGGAGTAGTTAGGAATTCAAAACCGTAGTCGCGCATTTGTTGTTGGATCCATAGGACTTGGGAGCAACAACTTGAGGCAGCAATGTATTCAGCTTCGCATGTTGATGTAGCGACGCACGTCTGCTTCTTGCACTGCCATGTGACTAGGCGATTTCCCAAAAACTGACATCCAGCCGTTGTGGATTTGCCGTCGATTTTGCATCCGCCAAAATCAGAATCACTGAATGCGATCAAGTCAAAGTTATTATCCCTAGGGTACCATAGACCGGTGTCAGGGTAACCCTTCAAATAACGAAAAATCCTTTTTACAGCTGCAAGATGTGAGGCCTTCGGGTTCACTTGATATCTGGCAAGCAGGCA
This sequence comes from Helianthus tuberosus, assembly GCA_030545235.1. NCBI lineage: Eukaryota > Viridiplantae > Streptophyta > Magnoliopsida > Asterales > Asteraceae > Helianthus > Helianthus tuberosus. The sequence goes on from JARYGA010032068.1 coordinate 35,119, forward strand.
CGTTGGGTACATTATATCTGGTCTTGATGCTGTCAGGTACATAAGAGATCCGATCATCGCGCGATAGTATGAGGGGCTAACATCTTGACCCTTCAAGTCTGGAGTAATTCCGTGATTTTGCGGCAATGGGGTACCGATGGGCATTGCATCAGACATCTGGAACCGGCTCAAGATGTCACCAACATATTTAGTCTGATGGATGAATATCCCAGACTCGGTTTGTTGTACTTGTAGGCCCAAAAAGAAAGTCATTTCCCCCATAGCACTCATCTCGAATTTATCCTGCATAATGCGCTCGAAATTCCTACACAAAACATCATTAGTAGAACCAAATATAATATCATCAACGTATACCTGAACCAGTAGAAGATCTCCATCTTGTTCTTTGATGAAAAGAGTACAATCGATAAGACCTCTGCGAAATCCATTCTCCAGCAGATAATTAGATAAGGTTGCGTACCAAGCTCGCGGTGCTTGATGAAGACCATATAGAGCTTTGTTGAGCAACCAAACCCGATCGGGATGGATAGGATCTTCAAAACCTGGAGGCTGTTCGACGTACACCTCTTCTTCCACCACACCATGTAAGAATGCACTTTTCACGTCCATCTGGTATACCTTGAAACCTTTGAATGAGGCATAAGCCAGAAAGATCCGAATTGCTTCTAGACGTGCAACTGGTGCATACACTTCGTTGTAGTCGATCCCTTCTATCTGACGAAAACCTTGAACGACTAGCCTTGCTTTGTTGCGAATAACGATTCCACGGTCATCCTTTTTGCATTTAAACACCCAACGGGTACCAATCTTCTTGTATCCAGCAGGTTTCTCTACGAGTTTCCAGACACCAAGCTTCTGGAATTGTTGCAGTTCTTCCTGCATTGCTTCAACCCAAGAGCTATCTTTCAAAGCATCTTTCCAAGTTCTTGGCTCTTCCTGTGAGACATAACACACGAAAGACCAATCATTTTGTTGACCAGATTCTCTAATCGCCGCATACAAGCCTGCATTGTTGTTGTTTCGCAACATGTTTCTTGTTTGAACGCCACTTTGTACATTTCCGATGATGTTTTGTTGAGGATGGGTATTGTGAATCCTTGTCTCTGGATTATCTTGAACTGGAATGTTTGTACCCAGATTGTTGAGATTGAGATCAACAACTAATTCAATGCCCGGAATTGACGAAGAGGATGATGCAGTAGCTTCAGCTGTTCTAGGGGCGTCCACTGGAGGAGTACCCTCTGAAGTACCATGAACTGCTGTTATTGGAGCTTCTTGATCTGCATCGAGAAATTCATCATCCTCTGAAGATTCGTTCAATTCGGTAGCATCGTGAAAATCCTCATTGTCGAGAGCATTATTGTTCACCGAAGATGGTTCTTGATTGACTATAATGGGACGAACCAACGGTGAATCTGTTGCATTGTCACTCTCGAAAAACATCCTTGCAGCAGCATTTTCTTCAGCTGCTTCAACATTGATCGAATTGAAAAAGTCATCGTACTCGAACATCCAAGGCTGACCTGGACATTTGACTGGTAAAGTGTGCCTTTGTACTCTGACTTCAGACCATTCCTCGACCCTTTTAGTCTCGAGATTCCAGACTCTTAAGTTCGGGGTGGAATACCCAAGAAAGTATCCATCAATTGCTCTTGCCCCAAACTTTCCATTAGGATCGATTATTGTGCAAGGAGCTCCAAACGGTTCAAGATATGACAAATCTGGTTTTCGTTTATTAATAAGCTCAAAGCAGGTCTTGTTGTGCCTTTTGACTGTAAGGACTCGGTTCAACGTATAACATGCAGAGGACACAGCTTCAGTCCAGAAGGGAATCGGCAACTGTGACTCTACCAACATTGTCCTAGCAGTCTCGATCAATGTGCGGTTCTTACGTTCAGCGACGCCATTCTGTTGAGGAGTATACGCTGCACTAAATTCGTGAAGAATACCTTTTGAAGTGCAAAACTCCGCCATGGCATTATTTTTGAATTCAGTACCATTGTCGCTACGTATCCGCCTAACCTTCAACTTATATAAATTCTCAATCTGAATGATCAAGTTTTTGATAATACCGAAGGTTTCACTCTTATGTGCCATGAACGCCACCCAAGAAAATCTTGAATAATCATCAGTTATCACGAGGCAATATTGATCATTCCTAATACTTTTGTGCTTGACAGGACCGAATAAATCCATGTGCAAACGTTCAAGAGGAACAGCCACCGTGTTGACTTTCTTTGTAGGGTGTCGCTTCTTCGTTTGTTTTCCTTTCTGGCACGAGACACAGATGTCTTGAAGATGGAAGTTTTTAAGAGGAACACCATTCACTAATTCATTCGACACCAAATGATTCATTTTGCGTAAGTGAATGTGACCCATTCGTCTGTGCCAAGAGATTGAGTCTTTTTCTGTGGCTTTGGAAACGAAACAAGTTGCTTGTGCAGACGTAGTAATAGCTTGGCTCATATCAAGGACATACAGATCATTTATCCTTGGAGCCGACAAGAGAATCCATTCTTTCGGAATTTTGGAGCCGGGTTTCAACACATAACATCCATTTGCATCAAAGTGTACTGAGAACTGCTTATCACAAATTTGAGAAACACTAAGAAGATTGTGATCAAGTTGTTGTACAAAGTTGATCTTGTCAAAACTAACAACCCCGTTGGAAATCATTCCTTCACCCGTAATATATCCGCCCTTATCTCCAGCAAAAGCAACATAACCTCCTCTAATAGATTTGACGTCGTAGAGAAGCTTCATGTCGCCTGTCATGTGCCTGGATGCCCCACTATCAACAATCCAATGACTACTGATAGTTCCTCCTGGAACACCCTGCACATGAACTCACACAATTAGTTGGAGATGGGGACCCAAGCCATTGTGGTCTTGGGTCTTCCATTTTCATTAATAACAATAACTTCTATTCTTTGATGATTTGAAAATTGTGATGATCCCCCTGATTCTTTAACCGTTTTTGGTTTCCAGGTCTGTTTTGGTTTACCAGTGTCATTCTTTAAAATTTTAACTTCATGGTTGACAGAAGTTTTTGAATTTTCTGGTTTGACAGAAACAGATTGTTTGTTAACCCCATCGGTTTTAATTATCTTTTCAATTTTCTTGACCTGTTGGCGTTTCTGTTTCTTTTCCCTTTCTTTTACAAGGCGGGGATCTTGTTTTACAGAAACAGATCGTTTGCGGTCAGTTTGGGCACGGGGATCATCAACCTTTGCTTTCAGCTTATGAAGATACGGACAATTTCGAATTATATGACCAATTGTCCCACACTCAAAACATGATCTTCGTTCAACAAACCCCGAAGAAACATGTGATTGCCTTGCCGATGATGAACTTTGTGATCCCGAGGTACTAGGTTTTGAACTGTTTAGTTCATTCCTTTTCATCACTGTTGCCTTTTTGACAAAATCTAAGTTTGATTGGTTTTCAAACTTTGCAATTTTGTCCGTTCCCTTAGATTTCACAAAGTTCACATTCTTGTTCTTCTTCTGATTCGGCTTCCTTTGACTTTGAGTCGGTGTCTTACCTTTTGTTTTGGTATGATTTTGCTGTTTTTGCACTGTTGGTAATTTCTGATTGCCAAATTGTTTACGAACTTCGGCCTTTGGGATAGGAGGGCACTGTGTGACTGTAACACGTGATCCTGTCTTTCCCAAAAACTTACTTGTTGAATTTTCAAAGACTTTACTGATTAATGATTGATTAACATTCTTAATAGGAAAATCTTTTTCTGAATAAACTTTATCATCACCAACAAGAGTGTACAGCAAATCCACACTCTCCGACTCTTTTGCAGATGTTGACTCGGTTGGAACAGTCTTAGCGGGTTTTGCGGGAAGATCACATAGAATATGATTCTCAAGAGGTATGTCCTCTTCTTTGATTACCGCATCAGACTTTTCCGAATCAGTATCATCAGATTCATCATCAGAAGAATCAGTATCCTCAATCACAACTGGAGGAGCCTGATTCGGTTCGGCAGAAGACACACATGTATCTGCTGACACATCTGAATCTGATGATACCTCTTTCTTGTATCCTAGTCCTGCTGCAAATTCATTAACATCTAGAGGAACAGATGGTTCAAAGTGAGTTCTGTACTCCTCATCAGGCATGGCATCATAATTTTGTCTAACAGGTGGTGGACATTGCTTATAACCTATGCATGTGACATCCTTTTTCTCTTTCTGCACATCAATGATGTGATCCAACACATAGCTAGAGCTTAAATAGCTATCTAACTTGAGTCGGATCGCCTCACTTTCGGTTTTAACACAAGCCATTTCCTTTTGCATTACCTCAAGGCGAGTTATATACAAATTAATGTCAGTTTGTTTTCTGGAAACCATTTTTGTTAACTCGATTTTATCTTTCTTTAATTTTTCAATCATCGATTTAAAATCCTTTTCATGGTTTTCATAAAACATGTTGGCTTCAGTGCACTTTGAAAGATCAACAGTTAATTTCTGATTATGAATGAATGTCACATCATATTTCTCTTGCAAAGCCTCGTGTTTGCCTTGCAATTCACACCACTTATCATTCAATGAAACATGTTTGTCTTGCAAGTCAAACAAACTAGCTTGTACAGCATCATGTTTGCCTTGCAACTCAGACATGTTTGCCTCTAAATCAGCACATTTAATATGCAAACTATCACAGTTATCACAGCTAACAGAAGTGGGTTCATCGACACATACCTGACTTGATGAACTGTCGACATTAGCCATAAAGGCTGAATGGAGAGAAGACGAAGAATAAGCAGCTTGATCCACCAAAATAGATCTTCTTTGAATTCCTGCTGCAGCGTCTTCCAAAAGCTCATCAATATTTGCATCGACTGACGCACTTGATGTGTCATCTTCCTGATCATTGCCTGAAGTGGAGGATTCTTCATCTGAACTTCTACTATAACCAGAAGAGTCTTCATCCTCAGAAGAGTCACCACCATTGGCGGAAGATTCTCCACCACTGGCGTGATTTAAATCCTTCACGATTTCAGCAAAACAAGCTGTGCCATCTGGAGCGTCATTTCCCAACTGGATTGACCAATCACAACCTTCATCTACTTGAACCACAAGTGCCTGGTTGGCATTAGATGGTCCTGCTTGAGTCTGGTCGTTGACAGGCACCAATGTGCGAACATTGTTCCTGTTCTGGTTCTGCTGGTTGCCTTGACCTCTGAAAGGATTCTGGTTTCCATGTTGAGATGGCCTCGTACATTCACGCTTGAAATGACCACGTTCCCCGCAATTGAAGCACTTAACAGCCTGCTTATCGAACCCATACTTGGTGTCTTTCTTGCTTTCCAAGCTGGTTCTGCCCGTTCTTTCCATGAAATCCTTTGCTCGCCTAACAGCACTGGCAAAGGCCCACTTGATGTCCATCATCTCCATCTCCTCTTTATCAATCTGCTGATAGTCTTCTTGTGTCAGATTAATGTTGCCAAACTGACCTTCCACTAATCCACAGTATGCGCTCACCAAAGTGTTTAGCAGCTCCATGTGTTCCTTGGCTACTTCCACACTGACTTTAGAAAAACTTGAGGTGTCGAGCCGTACTGTATTTGGCTTTGACTGCTGACTAGCAGATGATGTGCTTCCATAACATGCTTGCTGTTGAGGAGGAGGAGGAAGTGGATTTCCGAATATATCAGTTTCTCTGATAGGTTGTTGGCTTTGCTGTTGTGGCACTGGTTGAGGAACTGGATTAAGCGGATTTCCATATATGTCTGTTGTTGGAGGAGGAGTGCCATACAGGCTGGTGCTAGACACAAATGCTGTTTGAATTGGAGCGTGTGAAGAAGGTTTTGTAGAAGTGCTAGAAGCTCCATAATACATTTCAGGATTTTGTGGCACTGAAACTCTTTTAGCCTTGAGAGTTTCTTCCTGATTCTTGTTTTCCAGGAGTTGAGCAAAGTCACCGAAGTTTGTTGTATCCAAAGTGCCATTGTACTTCAGGATTTCTAAGAAATTATTCCATTGAGGTGGCAGTGCATCTGCAAACTTCTTCACTATCTCTGCTGAAGTTGTTACAACCCCAATATTTCCCAATTCAGTCAGCAAATGAGTATAACGACTTGTCAAATCTCCTAAAGATTCATTCTGCATACAAGTAAAACCATCAAACTCTTTCTTTAGCAGGTCTTTTCTTAATTGACGTGTCGCTTCATTTCCTATGCCCCTTGTTTTCAATGCGTCCCACAACCTCTTCGTTGTCTTGTGACTGACAAATTGATGATAAATATCTTTGCTTAACGCCTGAGTAAGAATGGCATACGCTTTCTTCTCCAAATCATAGACCTTCTTCTGATCTTCTGTAAGATCGGCAAACGTAGCAGCAGATGAAGCGGCAACCTCTATTGTTTGATCAAAATCTGTGATGAAACGCAACCACAATTCTGTATTTTGACCAAGGACGTATGTATGAAATCTACCAAACCATCCCGGATATTCACTTAAGTGCATCAACTTTGGAGGCCTATTCAAACTTCCCGTTTCACTTTCACTTAGCAAAATGCTTTGAACACTTGGAGCTTGATTTGATACGAATGCCCATTGACCGGTAGATGTAGCATTAGCTTGCGATGATGCCGGTGCGGGAGACGGAGTTCCATAGTACATTTCTCTAAATAAATCCTCACTGCTTCTATACTTGTTTTCTGTATTTGACGGAGTACCCCAGGCCGGATTCATTTTTGATCAAGAAAAATAATACCTGAAAATCACAACTTGTTAAACATAAACAGACTACGGATCGAAAGATCAACACCTGTTCGAAGGATCAACAGTGTTCGAAAGATCACTGTTGAATTTCGAACAATGTTTTCGAAAGATTCTCCAAACGAAGGATCCTTATCTTTCGAAAAAGAACAGTAGACCGAAAGATGTATGTTTCGAAAATATTCCTTGGAACGAAAGATAAGTCTCAGACTTCGAAGGATGCTCGAAGGATGACTATCTATCGAACCTCCTTTGATCGAAAGATGATCTTTCGACTTCGAAGGATATCTTTCGAACAGCTCTGACACAGTTGACAAAGGGGGACAGGTTGGTGAAAAAGTTGACGGGTTGGTAGAAACTTTCTGCAGAAAGTATGTTCAGACCATATCTTCTGAACATGCAGGTTTCACCAAACAGGTAATGTCCAAATATTTTAATCAGTTTACAACTTCCAACACACAAACACTTGGTAATTCAAAATTTTTAAGATCAAAAGTGTATTTTAACAAGAACCAACTTGAATATGTCAAGAACACAGCCCAGATATGTGAGTTTTCTGATGAACCGAAGGTTTTCCGAAACCCGATTTTAGCCGAAACTTCACTAAAAACCAATGTTTAACATGTGATAATGAAAAATAACAATGTTTTTATAAGAACTTCCAGCAAAACAACAAGATTAAACCCGATTTTAACAATTTTTTTCAGAAAAATATAAACTTCAAACACCCGGAAAACACCCGAAAACACTCGGTTTTAACAAGGAGAAGAGCCAAGGCTCTGATACCACTTGTAGGTCCGGCTAGGGGAGGATCTAGTCGCCTAATCCTTGTGTACAAACCAACCCGGTTGTGCGGAATCCAACCGAGATAGCAAACCGAGATAGAACACGTAAAAACACGACACGCAAAGTTCACCGATTAACACCTCTGTATTAATACGTATGAATGGTTCGGTTACAAGCACAAGGTTTACAAATCTATTCTGCAAACTCTCAAAGTGTGTGTGTGTGTTCTCCTGTTTCTGCTATGTGTCCTCTATCTAAGTGTCTAAAAAGAAATGAACACAACACATGGGTATATATACCCGAACACAGCAGGTCTGGTCGAAGGATCAGATAGATGATCGAAGGATCATCTATCGACCAGAAACCTTCCGAAGGATCAACATGTACCTCGAAGGATGTCATCTTTCGAGGTCCATCAATCGAAGGCTATCTTTCGAGCTCATCGAAGGATATAAGCAATCCTTCGATGATCTATCCTTCGACCCAGCCATCTTTCAAACATTTTCTAACTGTTTGACCGAGTCAAACCGGAGGATGGTTGACTTGGTCAAACTTACAGGACTAACAAAGACAACGTTCGGTATCGTTACAAAATACAGACAAAGTACAGACACAAGTGCACCAACACTACCAAAGACACATCTAAGTCTTAAGTTTAAAACAACGTTTAAAGGGAATAGCAGAAGCATAGTTTGAATAGTTCAATCAAAAGTCCAAAGTTTAAATTTAATTAAAACCCAACACTGGTTAATGCGACCACTACACTCCTCAAGCTGCAAGCTCCTGCTGTCACTGATTACCTGCAAAGCATGCATTAGGGTGTCAACATAATGTTGGCGAGTACACAAGTTATCAAGTTCTAATTTTTAAAACGTAAATTATTTAGATGAAGTATTTATAATCACGTGATGGGGAGCTACCCCATCTGTAAGCTCGCTAAACTATAAATACTGAATACTGGTGATGTTGTGTTGTTGTGCCCCAAGTCAATGTCTATCATCATTGACCAAGTTGCAAGGCTTACTAGTTCACGCCCGATCCCCCCGGTCACGGTGCGAGGTTTGTCAAACCTAATAACGCTATCAACAATTATCCCATTCGCCCCGGCAACTAATCGGTATCGTAAGTGGGGACTTCAAGATAGAGTTTCGTTTAGTTCACTAAGACATGATTTTTAAAACCTAATACGGCCCAGTTAAGTTTCTAGCCCAAAATAATCACTAATATGAATCAGTCCATTTATCAGCCTTTTAAATATGCAGTCCACAGTTGAATCCCGGCCCAAGCGGAGGTGTGCGGCCCAGTGATTGTCAGCACACTTATTCTATTCAAGTGTGCGACCTATCCTCCATGGTTTGTACTTCACGCATTAAAAATAGTGCCTCAATTTACTGTGCGACCTATCCTCCATGGCACAGCCCCTATTTCATACCGTTTTCGAATCTACGAACTCTATTAGCCTCTTGTAATCGGCAATGACTATTTCTAAGCGGATTTAATCATCATCACCATTAATTAAAACAATCATCAGAAATTCTCATAACATTACATTCTAACAAATTATCCAAACAATATCACAAAGAATCATTCTTTTTTTCCAGTTTATGACTCTGTTTCCCACAATCATTATCCTGTGCATATAGCAATCACTGTCATTAATTCCTAAACAATCATTCCAAATTATTCAAATCATGAGAATATAACAAACAGCACAGTCTCTCATCCTAGTGTCTTACTATTTAAACAGTATCACTCATAGTTTAACAATGAATCTATCATCACGAGTCATCAGCACCTTACGCTAAATCGTTTTCTTTATTCATCATCTTCTTATAATTATGATTATTCTAACTTATTACACAATTAAATCCTCATTTACCCCAGAATCAATCGCAAAGTAAAAACACCTACCTGGAATCGATTGAGGCCACAGAGTTGTAGGGATGAGAATGCGAGGGGAGAGAGAGGGCTACTAAGGGAGCAAGGAGCTGTCGTTGAAAGTTGGATTTTCAGGTGCAAGGTGTTGCCTTCAAGGATTCCAAGATGAGAGGAAAGGTAGGCATTGCAGTTTCCAAGAAAAGGAAAAGTATCCTAGGGTTGACAGCTAGTGGGGTTGAATACTCCTGATAAAATGTTGAACATTCAAGTTTGGGGTGTGTGACCCCCTTTGTGGGCTTGCTGGGTGTTGATGCAGATTTTGTGTCCGATGCTTGTCGAATAGATTAGTTATTATTTTACGCTGAATTTGTAATAGTTAGTGAAACGGTCTATCGAACGTGTGTAGACCCGCTCGTTTGAAGTGGTCAAACGAGAGGGTTATTCGGTTGACCGTGTGTGTTTGCAAGACAAGGGGTGTGACTATAAATAGAAAACCCTTGCCATTTCAAACACTTGGAAGTTTTAGGAGGTTTGAGACCTCACCGGGAGAGATCACCACTTGGTCTCTCCCCGGATGTGTACTCCTTTGGTATGGTTCGGTTAGCTTGTTAATCGGGCCAGCTTGCTTTGTTATGTTACAAATCTATACAAGTAAGTACTTTTATCCGTCTCTAATCTTCCCGTCTATGAACATAATCATGATAATCACGGTTTCGGTCACGAAACTCGGTCCTACAATTGGTATCAGAGCCATGGTGCCTGATTTAGTGAATCTAACAGTTTGCTAAATCACATGTGCTCTAGATCTGTGTTTATTATGATTTTTGTTCAAGAAGTTAAAAAGGTGTAAAAGAAGAAAAATCCAGATCTGGTCCCGAATATGCAGATCTGTGATGACCAGAGGGTTAAGTTTTATGTTTTACACCTAAATAATCAAGTTATCATCATCAAAAATCATATATACAATGTTTTCGTCAAATCTGCAAAAGAACAGTGCACTTTGTTCTTGAAGATGGGTGGCGGCTGGTTAAAGTTTCTGGGGTGTTCTTCATATTTTCATCTCATCTTCAAAGTGTTCTTCATAAAACCAACCTTTTTGATCCTTTGGAAAGTTATAGTCAGGGGCGAAGCTTCTTGGGGGCGGGGGGTCGCCTGACCCCCGGGATTTTTCGTTCAGTAGTGTTATATATGTAGTTTTCGTATAGAAATTTTTGGGTATATACGTTTTTACCCCCCCGATTCTATAGAAATTTTTGGGTATATATGTTTTAGCCCCCTCCGTTTTCTCCGGCAAGCTTCGCCACTGGTTATAGTCAAAGTGTTTGTGCATTGAAAGTTGTTTAAAGGATTAAAATATTGTCTAATCATACCGGTTGTTGTGAGATGAACGTGGTGTGATTTGAGAAAGTTGTCTTGTGTCAGTACTTTGAAAAAGGTCACCAACCTAGCCGAAAGTGGGTCTACTTTGTGTCAGATGATAGAAAGTCAAGTGATTGAGTCGCACAAGATTTGTATCAGTCGCACAAGACATTCATTCAGTCGCACAAGAAGAGTTGGGCTCGCACAAGAAGAAGTTGGGCTCGCACAAGATTTTATAGACTTGGAATCGATCTTCTTCATAGCTGATATTAGCAGCTGTTTATGGATTTTGTAGGTCCGGCTAGGGGAGGATCTAGTCACCTAATCCTTGTGTACAAACCAACCCGGTTGTGCGGAATCCAACCGAGATAGCAAACCGAGATAGAGATGAACAAGAACACGAGATACAAGACACGTAGATTCAATGTTTAACACACTTGTATATCAAAGAGAAGAGTTCAAGTACAAGATAGATACAAGATCCGGTTAACATACACACTAAAACTCTCTCTCAAATCTCTTGGGTTCTCACCTCTCACATGTGCGCTGCCTTTTCTCACACCTCTTGTCCACTACCGAAATCAAGTGATTTCGGCAAATATATGAGGTCTTCACATGTTGTTTTGGGCTGGGGTTCGGCCCAAGTGACAATGGCCCAAGTGAAGTTAATTGGCCCACAAACAAATCTGATTGGTCCAAATTACATGTACATGCACGTACATGATTTCAAATATGCAGATTGTAAGCCTTTGTCAAACAAATGACATCATCATGACATCATCATGATGATTACATGATGATGTGGCGTCGGGAATAGGTTGTGGCTCTCCGTGCTTCGCGTGACGAACTCTGGGACGCACGACGGAGGAATGTCGTGACGTCGGGCTTGAGCCGAACCTAACCGGGTCGAACCGAACCGAGTTGAACCGAACCAAGTCGCGTCCACATAATATGTATCAACAAACTCCCCCTTGGACGCTACTCGTGAGGTTCATCTTCCATGTCTTCCATGTCGGAGGATCTTCAAAGTCTTCACACGTCGTAAGTAGAAAGTGTATCAAAAAACTCCCTTTTCATTTAGGTAGTGTGTCAATAAACTCCCCCTTTGATTATGCTTGTGAATCTTTTGACTTTCAATGCTTGAGATCCTTGTGGTGTTGGTGATGGCCAGCGGCAACTCGATCACCTTTATCATTTGAGTGCTTTCACGTCGTGTCTTCATTCCGAAGCTTGTCCACGAACATGTTCTCTTCGCCTTTAGCATCTGCACATGCAAGAAATCTAAACGCGTAATGAGAACAACTGCTTGGAATATAGTTAACATAAACAAACGACACACATATGACCATTATTCAACAACTACCGTCCGACAGTTTGAAAGTTTAACAAATTTATCAATTTTAGTTTTTAACTTTCAAAACTTGCAAATTCTGACCATTTATGAAGATTTAGTCGATTTTGGTTTTCAATCAGGTTTCAGGCAACGAAGACTTGAGATCCAACATCGTACAATCGAAAATAAGATAGAAATAAAATCTTTTTGGCTTTTAGAAAGTTTATATTAAAACACACCTAAAATCTTTTTGGAATTTTTGAATATTTCAAATGAAAAGACAGAAAGCAGTAAATAAATATATACAAAGTTGCAGAAACTAAGAAAAGTAAATATATACAACCATTCTTTTTGCGAGTTTCGAGGGTAAGAGAATCATATCAGTGTACGGTCATGTCAAAACGCCCTTGTTGTTCTTTTAGTTAACATTTAGATAAGCATCCTATAACAATTATCGGTATTGTTGTCCACATAAGCTCAACTTATCATTTGTAATCATGGCGAGGGGATACATTAAGGTATGATTTATACTTACCGACCGGTGTTCATCCACATCACGACACATTCCCGTATCAAGGTATGCACGAGGGTTCATCTTACCGGTGAGTATACCATTTATCATCTGTTTGACCGTATATGATGTGAGAAACTCACTTATTTTGATTGAAAACAAGCCCTATGTGATAGAATCACTTATTGATGAGGAACTTGATTTTCAGATGCATGAAGGGCACAAGAGCAAGTCCGTGAACAGGTCAGTACTTTCGTACAGCAGAGAGACGAACTTGACTCCCGGATAAATCTGATATATTATCACTTATTCTGTTTGGACATGTGATTGTTTATCACTTATTGAGGTCGTATGCAGTATGTACACGTATGTATAGTATCATGGAAGATCTAGACTTGCGTCCCCGTTTGTTTCGGAAAAAGATACAACCATGATACCCAGATGATAAACAGCATAACGACCACATATCTCAGAACCTCGGCAATCTCTCAAACGAAATTTCGATACTAAGACCATATGCCAATGAATGGTTCCCACCTGGTCTTCAGTCGATTTAAGTTTATATCACCCTGCACACTTTAAAATGATTGTGAGCCTACCGATACATCTTATATAGAGCTGCTTATCATTTTTCATTTAAGGTTTAAAGAGGTTTCGACAGACCACTGATGTACTATCATTTTCTCCTTTGCTCGCCAGGAAACTCATTTTTGCTTTTCTATTGCTTTTGTGTTTTTGAAATTTTTCGATGTTTTTGGATTTTCAAATTTGTATTTACTCCCCCTAAAATCAACAAACTAAGCTAAATTTAAAACACAAAGGTATTTACAAAAATGATTTTTCGATGTTGGTTTTACTCTTGCTTGACCTTAATGCCGTTTACCAATAATAAAAAGTCAAATCTTGATTTATCAAATGCTTTGGTAAAAAGGTCGGCACGTTGGTCATCGGTGTGGACCTTAACAACATCGATAAGCCTTTTATCAAAGCAATCACGTATGAAGTGATATTTGATTTCGATGTGTTTGGTCTTTGAATGCTGCACAGGATTTCTAGTGATCTGTAAGGCAGCAGAATTATCAACGTAAATAGGAGTAGTTAGGAATTCAAAACCGTAGTCGCGCAATTGTTGTTGGATCCATAGGACTTGGGAGCAACAACTTGAGGCAACAATGTATTCAGCTTCGCATGTTGATGTAGCGACACAAGTCTCCTTCTTGCACTGCCATGTGACTAGGCGATTTCCCAAAAACTGACATCCAGCCGTTGTGGATTTGCCGTCGATTTTGCATCCGCCAAAATCAGAATCACTGAAAGCTATCAAGTCAAAGTTATTATCCCTAGGGTACCATAGACCGGTGTCAGGGCAACCCTTCAAATAACGAAAAATCCTTTTTACAGCTGCAAGATGTGAGGCCTTCGGGTTCACTTGATATCTGGCAAGCAGGCACGTTGGGTACATTATATCTGGTCTTGATGCTGTGAGGTACATAAGAGATCCGATCATCGCGCGGTAGTATGAGGGGCTAACAGCTTCACCCTTCAAGTGTGGATTAATTCCGTGATTTTGCGGCAATGGGGTACCGATGGGCGTTGCATCAGACATCTGGAACTGGCTCAAGATGTCACCAACATATTTAGTCTGATGGATGAATATCCCAGACTCAGTTTGTTGCACTTGTAGGCCCAAAAAGAAAGTCATTTCCCCCATCGCACTCATCTCGAATTTATCAACGTATACCTGTACCAGTAGAAGATCTCCATCTTGTTCTTTGACGAAAAGAGTACAATCGATAAGACCTCTGCGAAATCCATTCTCCAGCAGATAATTAGATAAGGTTGCATACCAAGCTCGCAGTGCTTGATGTAGACCATAGAGAGCTTTGTTGAGCAACCAAACCCGATCGGGATGGATAGGATCTTCAAAACCTGGAGGCTGTTCGACGTACACCTCTTCTTCCACCACACCATGTAAGAATGCACTTTTGACGTCCATCTGGTAAACCTTGAAACCTTTGAATGAGGCATAAGCTAGAAAGATCCGAATTGCTTCCAGACGTGCAACAGGTGCATAAACTTCGTTGTAGTCGATCCCTTCAATCTGACGAAAACCTTGAACGACTAATCTTACTTTGTTTCGAATAACGACTCCACGGTCATCCTTTTTGCATTTGAACACCCAACAGGTACCAATCTTCTTGTAACCAGCAGGTTTCTCTACGAGTTTCCAGACACCAAGTTTCTGAAATTGTTGCAGTTCTTCCTGCATTGCTTCAACCCAAGAGTTATCTTTCAAAGCTTCTTTCCAAGTTCTTGGCTCTTCCTGTGAGACATAACACGCGAAAGACCAATCGTTTTGTTGACCAGATTCTCGAATCGCCGCATACAAGCCTGCGTTGTTGTTGTTGCGCAACATGTTTCTTGTTTGAATGCCACTTTGTATATTTCCGATGATGTTTTGTTGAGGATGGGTATTGTGAATCCTTGTTTCTGGATTATCTTGAACTGGAATATTTGAACCCAGATTGTTGAGATTGAGATCAACAACCAATTCAATACCTGGAATTGACGAAGAGGATGATGCAGTAGCTTCAGCTGTTCTAGGGTCATCCACTGGAGGTGTACCCTCTGAAGTACCATGAACTGTTGTTGTTGGAGCTTCTTGATCTGCATCGAGAAATTCATCATCCTCTGAAGATTCGTTCAATTCGGTAGCATCGTGAAAATCCTCATTGTCGAGAGCATTATTGTTCACTGAAGATGGTTCTTGATTGACAATAATTGGACGAACGAACGGTGAATCTGTTGCGTTGTCACTCTCGAAAAACATCCTTGCTGCAGCATTTTCTTCAACTGCTTCAACATTGATCGAATTGAAAAAGTCATCGTACTCAAACATCCATGGCTGACCTGGACATTTGACTGGCAAAGTGTGCCTTTGTACTCTGACTTCAGACCATTCCTCGACCCTTTTAGTCTCTAGATTCCTGACTCTTAAGTTCGGGGTGGCATACCCAAGAAAGTATCCTTCAATTGCTTTTGCCCCAAACTTTCCATTAGGATCGATTATTGTGCATGGAGCTCCAAACGGTTCAAGGTATGACAAATCTGGTTTCCGTTTGTTGAGAAGCTCAAAGTAGGTCTTGTTGTGCCTTTTGACTGTAAGGACTTGGTTCAACGTGTAACATGCAGAGGCCACAGCTTCAGTCCAGAAGGGAATCGGCAACTGTGACTCTACCAACATTGTCCTAGCAGTCTCGATCAATGTACGATTTTTACGTTCAGCGACGCCATTCTGTTGAGGAGTGTAAGCCGCACTAAATTCGTGAAGAATACCTTTTGAAGTGCAAAACTCCGCCATGGCATGATTTTTGAATTCAGTACCATTGTCGCTACGTATCCGTCTAACTTTCAACTTACACAAATTCTCAATCTGAATGATCAAGTTTTTGATAATACCGAAAGTTTCACTCTTGTGTGCCATAAACGTCACCCAAGAAAATCTTGAATAATCATCAGTTATCACGAGGCAATATTGATCATTCCGGATGCTTTTATGCTTGACAGGACCGAACAAATCCATGTGCAAACGTTCGAGCGGAACGGCCACCGTATTGATCTTCTTAGTCGGGTGTCGCTTCTTCGTTTGTTTTCCTTTCTGGCACGAAACACAGACGTCTTGAAGATGGAAGTTTTTAAGAGGAACACCATTCACCAATTCATTTGACACCAAATGATTCATTTTGCGTAACTGAATGTGACCCATTCGTCTGTGCCAAGAGATTGAGTCTTTTTCTGTGGCTTTGGAAACGAAACAGGTTGCTTGAGCAGACGTTGTAATAGCTTGGCTCATATCAAGGACATACAAATCATTTATCCTTGGAGCTGATAAGAGAATCCATTCTTTGGGAATCTTGAAGCCGGGTTTCAGCACATAACATCCATTGGCATCAAAGTGTACTGAAAACTTCTTATCACAGATTTGTGAAACGCTGAGAAGATTGTGATCAAGTTGTTGTACAAAGTTGATCTTATCAAAGCTTACAACCCCGTTGGATATCATTCCTTCACCAGTAATATATCCGCCTTTATCTCCAGCAAAAGCAACATAACCTCCTCTAATAGATTTGACGTCGTAGAGAAGCTTCATGTCGCCTGTCATGTGCCTGGATGCCCCACTATCAACAATCCAATGACTACTGATAGTTCCTCCTGGAACACCCTGCACATGAACTCACATGATTAGTTGGAGATGGGGACCCAAGCCATTGTGGTCTTGGGTCTTCCATTTTCATCGACAACAATTACTTCCACTTTTTGATGGTTAGGAAATTGTGATGATCCCCCTGAATTTGTGGTCATTTTAGGTTTCCATGTCTGTTGAGTTTTACCAGTTTGATTGTTTGAAAATTTAACTTCGTGATTGTTTGAAGTTTTTGAAAACTTTAAACTTTCTGGTTTAACTGAAACAGATTGTTTTTGAACCACATCAGTTTTAAGTGCTTTCTCAATCACCTTTAGTTGTTGGCGTTTCTGTTTCTTTTCCCTTTCTCTTTCAAGGCGGGGATCTTGTTTTGCAGAAACAGATCGCTTTTGGTAATTTCGTTCACGGGGATCATCAACTTTGGCTTTTAACTTATGAAGATACGGACAATTTCGAATAATATGCCCAATTTCACCACATTCAAAACATGATCTTCGTTCAACAAACCCCGAAGTAACATGTGATTGTCTCGTCGATGATGAACTTTGTGATCCCGAGGTACTTGGTTTTGAACTGTTTGGATCATTTCTTTTCAACACTTTTGCTTGTTTAACAAAATCTAAGTTAGATTTGTTTTCAAATGTCTCAATTTTGTCCGTTCCCTTTGATTTCACAAAGTTCACCTTCTTGTCCGTTTTCTGATTCTGTTTCTTTTGACCTTGAGTCGTTGATTTACCTTTTGGTTTGGTATGATTTTGCTGTGTTTTCATTGTTGGTAGTTTCTGATTGCCATATTGTTTTCGAACTTCAGCTTTTGGGATAGGAGGGCACTGTGTTACCACAACATGTGATCCTGTCTTTCCCAAGAACTTACTTGTCGAATTTTCAAAAACTTTACTGATTAAAGATTGATTTACATTCTTAATCGGAAAATCTTTGTCAGAATAAATTTTATCATCACCAACAAGAGTGTACAGCAAATCCACACTCTAAGACTCTTTTGCAGACGAGGACTCGATTGGAACAGTCTTAGCAGTTTTTGCGGGAGGTTCACATAGAATATGATTCTCAAGAGGTATGTCCTCTTCTTTGATTACCGCATCAGACTTTACTGAGTCAGTATCATCGGATTCATCATCAGAAGAATCAGCATCCTCAACAACAACTGGAGGATCCTGATTCTGTTCAGCAGAAGACACACATGTATCTGCTGACACATCCGATTCTGATGATACTTCCTTCTTGTATCCGAGTCCTGTTGCAAATTCCTCAACGTCCAAAGGAACAGATGGTTCAAAGTAAGTTCTATCCTCCTCATCAGGCATGGCATCATAATTGTGTCTCACGGGTGGTGGACATTTCTTATATCCGATGCATGTGATATCCCTTTTCTCTTTCTGAACATCAATGATGTGATCCAACACATAGCTAGAGCTTAAATAGCTGTCTAACTTGAGTCGGATCGCCTCACTTTCAGTATTAACACAAGCCATTTCTTTTTGCATTATCTCAAGACGAGTGATATACAAATTTATGTTAGTTTGTTTTCTGGAAACCATTTTTGTCAGCTCGGTTTTATCTTTCTTTAATTTTTCAATCACCGATTTAAATTCCTTTTCATGGTTTTCATAAAACATGTTGGCTTCTGTGCACTTAGAAAGATCCACGGTTAACTTTTGGTTGTGGATGAATGTCACATCATACTTGTCTTGCAAAGCCTCGTGTTTGCTTTACAACTCACACCACTTAGCATTCAACGAAACATGTTTGTCTTGCAAGTCAAACAAACTAGCTTCTAAAGCATCATGTTTGCCTTGCAACTCAGACATACTTGCATCCAAATCAGCACATCTATCACTTAATTTAGCACAATTATCACAATTATTAGCAGTAGGTTCATCGACACATACCTGACTTGATGAACTGTCGACATTAGCCATAAAGGCTGAATGGAGAGAAGAAGAAGAATAAGCAGCTTGATCCACCAATATAGATCTTCTATGATTTCCTGCTGCAGCTTCCTCCAATAGCTCATCAACATCTGCATCGACTGGCGCACTTGATGTGTCATCCAAATGATCATCGCCTGAACTCGAGGATTCTTCATCTGAGCTTCTACTGTAGCCAGAACTGTCTTCGTCTTCAGAAGATTCATCACCATTAGTGGAAGATTCTCCACCACTGGCATGTTTAAGATCCTTAACAACCTCAGCAAAACAAGCTGTTCCATCCGGAGCATCATTTCCCAACTGAATTGACCAATCACAACCTTCATCTACTTGAACCACAAGAGCCTGGTTGGCGTTTGATGGTCCTGCTTGACTTAGGTTGTTGACCGATATCAACGTAGGCTCATTGTTCCTGTTCTGATTCTGTTGGTTGCCTTGATTTCTGAACGGATTCTGGTTCCCATGCTGAGCCGGTCTTGTACATTCCCTTTTAAAATGACCCCGTTCACCACAGTTAAAGCACTTGACAGCCTGTTTATCGAACCCATACTTGGTGTCTTTCTTGCTTTCCAAGCTGGTTCTGCCCGTTCTCTCCATGAAATCCTTTGCTCGCCTTACAGCACTTGCGAACGCCCATTTGATGTCCATCAAATCCATCTCCTCTTTATCAATCTGCTGATAATCTTCCTGTGTCAGATTGATGTTTCCGATCTGACCTTCTACTAACCCACAATACGCGCTCACCAAGGTGTTCAGTAGCTCCATATGTTCTTTTGCTACTTCAACACTTACTTTTGAAAAGCTTAAAGTGTCGAGCCGTACTGTATTTGACTTTGATGGCTGACCAGCAGATGATGTGCTTCCATAACAAGCTTGTTGTTGAACAGGAAGTGGATTCCCATATAGATCAGTTGGTCCAGTAGATCGAACAGGTAATGGATTTCCGAACATATCAGTTACTCTGATAGGCCGTTGGCTTTGCTGTTGTGGCACTGGTTGAGAAACTGGTTGAAGTGGATTTTCGTACAAGTCTGTTGTTGGAGCTGGCTTAACAGGAACTTGGATAGGATTGCCATATAGATTTGTGCTAGACACAAACGCCGTCTGAATTGGAGCATGTGAGATTGGTCTTGCAGGAGTACTAGGAGTTCCATAATACATCTCAGGATTATGTCGCACTTGTATTGTAGGAGTGCTAGGAGTTCCATAATACATTTCAGGATTCTGTGGCACTGGAACCCTTTTCGCCTTAAGGGTTTCTTCCTGATTCTTATTCTCCAGGAGTTGAACAAAGTCATTGAAGTTTGTTGTAGCCAAAATGCCATTGTACTTCAGGATTTCCAAGAAATTACTCCATTGTGGTGGCAAAGCATCAGCAAACTTGGTGACAACTTCGATTGGAGTCGTTACCACTCCAAAATTTCCCAATTCAGTCAACAAATGAGAAAATCGACTCGTCAAATCTCCCAAAGATTCTTTATCCATGCATGTAAACCCATCAAACTCTTTCTTGAGTAGATCGTGTCTCAATTGGCGAGTCGCTTCGTTTCCTACACCTCTCGTCTTCAACGCATCCCATAATTTCTTTGTCGTTTTAAAGCTGACAAATTGATGGTAAATATCCTTGCTTAATGCCTGAGTAAGAATGGCATATGCCTTCTTTTCCAAGTCATATGTCTTTTTCTGATCTTCAGGAAGATCGGCAAATGTAGCAGCAGTTGAAGCGGCAACTTCTATAGCTTGATCGAAATCTGTGGTGAAACGTAACCACAATTCCGTGTTTTGCCCAAGGACGTATGTATGAAATCTGTCTGCCCATCCCGGATATTCGTTTAAGTGCATCAACTTTGGAGGCCGATTCAAACTTCCGGTTTCGCTCTCGCTCAATAGAATACTTTGAATACTCGGAGTTTGATTTGATACGAATGCCCATTGACCGGTTGAAATTGGATTAGCTTGTGAAGATACCGGTGCGGGAGATTCGGCCCACGAAGGTGACAAACCCGTACTTCTATACTTTCCTGTATCTATAGACGGAGTACCCCACCAACTCGGATACATTTTGAATGCTTGATGATGAATACCTGATCAACACACTTGATACAAACAATTAAGATACTTTTGCAAACCCTTTGTTAAAAAAAATCACAAGTATCGACGAAACTGAAATGTGATCAGGTCCGACGAAACTGAAGCCCAAATAGAAGCCCAATTCTGTTGTGCGAGCCCAGTACTTCTTGTGCGACTAATCAAGTCTTGTGCGAGTGAATAACTTGTGCGATTCAATCTCTTGTGCGACTGAATAACTTGTGCGATTCAATTTCTTGTGCGACTGAACATATTGTGTGTCTAAAAAATCTTGTGCGAGCCACTTCTTGTGCGACTATTGAATCTTGTGCGATCCACTATCTTGTGCGATCCGTTGACAAAGTAAACACACAATTTGTAAAGTAATCTTATCTTTCTAACCTTTGACACAAGGAAGGATTCCTTTTCAACTCAACTTTCGGCTCACACTTAGAGCATTCACATCCAAACCATCAAATTATACATACATTCCACTAAAAAACAACTCCTATATCAATATATTTCCACTAAAAACAAATACTTTTTCTCTCTCCTTTTCAATTAAATAATATTATCATCACATTTTTCTCTCTCCTTCACTCACAACCACTTTCAATATATATTAAAAAAATTATACTGGGTGAACAGTGTCCCCTCAAATATACAGATGAACAGTAACATTTTCTCTCTCCTCCACTCACAACCACTTTTTATACCCTTTATAATATAAAAACTCCCACTCACATATTTTGATGGATAGAATGTGAATGCTCTTACCAATTAAAACATCATCTTGCTTTATGTAACAATAGTCAACAATTGTTTAATAAACAATCAACAAACACTTTAATTCAAACCCAAATGCAGATCAAACAAGAATATTATCAAGAACATTTTGAAGCTTGGTTGAAGATATGAAGAACACCCCAGAAACTTTGCATTTTCCGGCAAACCGACAACTTTCCGAAACCCGATTTTGCCCGAAACTTCACTAAAAACCAAGGTTTAACATGTAAAAATGAAGAATAAAATGGTTTTTATAAGAACTTTCAGCAAAATACGAGGATTTTCGAAGCTTTAAACAGAATATTTTTTTAAGAAAAATAAACTTCAAAAACCCGAAACACACCCGAAAACACTCGGTTTTAACAAGGAGAAGAGCCAAGGCTCTGATACCACTTGGAGGTCCGGCTAGGGGAGGATCTAGTCGCCTAATCCTTGTGTACAAACCAACCCGGTTGTGCGGAATCCAACCGAGATAGCAAACCGAGATAGAGATGAACAAGAACACGAGATACAAGACACGTAGATTCAATGTTTAACACACTTGTATATCAAAGAGAAGAGTTCAAGTACAAGATAGATACAAGATCCGGTTAACATACACACTAAAACTCTCTCTCAAATCTCTCGGGTTCTCACCTCTCACCTGTGCGCTGCCTTTTCTCACACCTCTTGTCCACTACCGAAATCAAGTGATTTCGGAAAATATATGAGGTCTTCACATGTTGTTTTGGGCTGGGGTTCGGCCCAAGTGACAATGGCCCAAGTGAAGTTAATTGTCCCACAAACAAATCTGATTGGTCCAAATTACATGTACATGCACGTACATGATTTCAAATATGCAGATTGTAAGCCTTTGTCAAACAAATGACATCATCACGACATCATCATGATGATGTCATGATGATGTGGCGTCGGGAATAGGTTGCGGCTCTCCGTGCTTCGCGTGACGAACTCTGGGACACACGACGGAGGAATGTCGTGACGTCGGGCTTGAGCCGAACCTAACCGGGTCGAACCGAACCGAGTTGAACCGAACCAAGTCGCGTCCACATAATATGTATCAACAGATTTGTCGGCTAAATGATTGAATCGTTGGGGGTTTTGAATTGGTTAGTGGCTGTGAATCGAAAGGAGAGAGACAGAGAAGTTTGTCTGGTTTGGGGTTTGGAATCGAAGAAAGAGATGAGGCAGATGTGCAATTTTGTTTTGGGGTTTTGGTTCTTTGATGTTTAATCGAAGAAAGAGAATTAAAATTATAGAAGATGATGTCTGTGGATGTCAACAGGAATGATTGTGTTATTGTTGTTGTTCTTTGAAAGTGGAGTTGGATATTTGTGCATCGCAGAAAGAGATGGAGTTCTGGAAGGTTGTGGAGGCTGCACAAAGGATTCTATTTAGGGGTTTTTGAATCATGGACTTCAATTCGGTAATGGACTGGGATTTATTATATGGTGGGCCGTGAATACCATATGAGACCCATTCATATATAAAGATGAGCATGTAGTGTGACTTGGGCTTTGAATTAGCAAATCATTATGTATGAACATTCTCTTAGGCCCACCTGAAATTCTAATGGGTGTTAGGATTTGGGTTTAAGTATGGACTATTTTAGTGGGTCGGGTATTCGCGGAGTTGTTTTGGATCGCGCATCTAAATATCAAGGTCAAAATTCGTACGAATTTTGGGAGCGCGCGGGATGATGCGGAATGATGAAAACAGATGATTATACTTAAAAAAAAATGTGTGGGGTAGTCACGGTTACCGATGCAAATGTCAAAAATGGTGACACGACTACAATGGGCCAAAAACAATACGGTATGTTCACTTCCGCACGTCAATGTTTATGATTGTTATCGGTTATTCGTAAATGTTCGAAAGCATTTTGTTTATTGTCATATTCTCGCATTTGAAAACGAACGTATGAACCTGGAATGTCAATATCGGTCCTAACGAGTTCACAAAGTCTTTGGAGGGATACAAGTCGGATCCTACGGGGTACTAGGCGAAATTTCTTTATCAACTAGAATATGCAACGAAGAAATCTTTTTGTTTATTGTCATATTCTCGCATTTGGTAACGAATGAATGAACCTAGAATGTCAATACCGGTCCTAACGAGTTCACAAAGTCTTTGGAGGGATACAAGTCGGATCCTACGGGGTACTAGGGGACGTTCTTATTCAACTAGAATATGCAAAGAAGAAAGTCGTTTTCGTGATTTTTCGGAACCGAGAACATTCAGTGAAGATTGACGACAGTTCCGCTAAGTGAAGGGAATTGGTGAACATTTGAAAGTTGACGACAGTTTCTTTGAAGTGGAAAGAATCTGTTAAGGTTTAGAGATTTTACCAAAGAAATGGGGGAATAAAAATTTTCATATGTTGAATTTCTTCGGTAAATTTCTAAACGCAATCACAGGTGGTAGAGTTTGTGATTTTCTAGTGATACAAACGGTTCGGCGTGGAATGTTTTGCACAGACACATATTTTAGGATTTTAATTAATTCTCTAGCCAGCGTGAAGGGTTTTGCACGGAAACATACAGGTATCTAAAGTCGACAGTTGTTTCAAAGCGCTGTTTACTGAAGACCTGGGGGAATCTTTATGAAAGCTGATAGTTCAAGGCTGAAGACCTGCAGGATTCGGTTTTGGGTTTGATGTTTCTTTGGGATTTTACAGGGATCTGGGGGTAACTCAATTCGTTGAGTTTGCAAACGATGTACTTGGTCAAGCTGACTTCCTGAGTACTGATGCTGAAGATCCGTAGTGCATTACGTGGTCAACTTCACAAAGGCGAGACAATGAGATCTGGATGTAGTTCAACTAAGCGTGCCGTTTGGTTGAGCTTGCAAGGGATACACTTGGTCTAGCTGACTTTCCTGAGTGTTGATGCTGAAGATTAAAGTGATTACTTAGTCGATTCCACAAAGACGGTTTACAGAAGACAGTTCACCAGAAATCTCTATCAATGTAGTATGCTTGTATGAAATAGAGTTCTTATGACAAGATCAAGACTTGATGCAGTTTTTTTAAAAGAATGGAACCCTTATCAAATGCCGGTTGGAGTATTGGAAGATCAGCGGAAGATCGGTCAATTGAGGAAACTGCACAACACCCAACACGGATACGCGTACTTTAAGGGGGAAATATTTTACAAGGAACGTCAAGATACTACTTACCTGGATCATCAGTCAAGGGGGAATTTGTTAATACAAAGAAGATGAATACTTGACTGAAGATCGATTGCAGTTGCATTTTCAGCATTCGACAGCAACGGACAAGGGGGAATTTGTTGATGCAGATTTTGTGTCTGATGCTTGTCGAATAGATTAGTTATTATTTTACGCTGAATTTGTAATAGTTAGTGAAACGGTCTATCGAACGTGTATAGACCCGCTCGTTTGAAGTGGTCAAACGAGAGGGTTATTCGGTTGACCGTGTGTGTTTGCAAGACAAGGGGTGTGACTATAAATAGAAAACCCTTGCCATTTCAAACACTTGGAAGTTTTAGGAGGTTTGAGACCTCACCGGGAGAGATCACCACTTGGTCTCTCCCCGGATGTGTACTCCTTTGTATGGTTCGGTTAGCTTGTTAATCGGGCCGGCTTGCTTTGTTATGTTACAAATCTATACAAGTAAGTACTTTTATCCGTCTCTAATCTTCCCGTCTATGAACATAATCATGATAATCACGGTTTCTGTCACGAAACTCGGTCCTACACTGGGAGATTTTTGGGCCCAAGAGTGAAATGTTTGCAGGGTTGTGCGGCCTAATACATCTTCATGTGTATGTTTATGTGGTGTGCGGTCAAACCTCAAACATACATATGATTCTAGTGTGCGGCTTTATTTGTTGTTGTTATCTCATCTTCTTGTCGCATAGCACATATAATCTCATCTTTTAGTCACATAACACACATAATCGATCCAACAGATTTAATATAATTCTCATTTGTTAAATTCACGCAATTATATTCACAAACTTATAACATAGAAATGAAACGTGTAGGAAAAGTCCGAGGAGTCACATTATCCCCAAGTTCAAAGAAATTTCGTCCAAATTTAGTGTACAACCACTGACAAGCTATGTTTTCACGGGGTATCACATCATTCCCCTGTCAATTTGGAATTTTGTCCTGAAATTTAGCTGTAGCCTCAGTGCTGGAAGTGTTGTTTGCAAACAACTGGGGATGCTTGCGTATCATCTAGTCTTCTCGTTCCCAGGTAAACCATGGGCCACGGCGGGAGTTCCAACGAACCCGAAGGATAGGTATCTTGCTGCGTTTGTGAGTTCCTTAAAAGGAACCATAAGCGTTTCATCTGATAGACAATTCTTCTGATTCGATACATGATAAACGTTGTGTACCGCACTCAGCTCTTCAGGCATATTCAGTCTGTAAGCTACCTTACCGATTCTCTCGGTAATTTCGAAAGGTCCAACGTATCGTGGATTAAGCTTACCCCTTTTGCCAAAGCGTTCCACACCCTTCCATGCTGAGACTTTTAGTAGAACCCGGTCCCCGACCTGGAATTCTAGAGTTTTCCTACGCTTATCAGCGTAGCTTCTATGACGGTCACGCGCCACCGCCATTCACTATCTAATCTGTGCAATCTTTTCCATAGTGTCAAGTACGAGCTCTGGGCCGGTAATTTGGCTTTCGCCAATTTCCGCCTAACACAAAGGTGATCAGCATTTACGACCGTACAATGCCTCAAATAGTGTTGACTGAATGCTGGTATGGTAGTTGTTGTTATAAGAGAATTCTACCAGTGGTAAATGTCGTTCCCACCCATTTCTAAAGTCGATAACAGATGCTCTCAGCATCTCTTCAAGTGTTTGGATGGTACGTTCAATCTGACCATCCGTCTGCGGGTGATAAGTAGTGCTCAAGTCTAACTGTGAGCCAAAGGACTTGTGTATAGCCTGCCACAACTCGGACGTGTAACGTGGTCACGATCAGAGATGATATAAGTTGGCACCCCGTGCCTAGCAACTACTTCTTTCAAGTAGACAACTGCAAGTTTTGAAAACTTGTCGGTTTCTTTGATCGCGATGAAATGCGTAGACTTGGTTAAGTGGTCTATGATCACCCAGATGGTATCATTTCTGCTTTGGGACCTTGGTAAGCCGGTGACGAAATCCATGGAAATCTGTTCCCATTTCCAGGTTGGCAACTCTGGTTGTTGCAGTAAGCCCGACGGCTTTTGATATTCAATCTTGACTCTAGCAGAGGTCAAGCATTTGCTGACATACTTCACTATGACGGCTTTCATGTTAGGCCACCAATACAGGTCCTTGAGATCGTGATACATCTTATCATAACCAAGATGTATCGAGACTTGTGCGCTTCATCCATCACAAGATCTCGGAGATTTCTGTAAGATGGAACCCAGATACATTCCATGAAATAGTGTATACCGTCATCTTTAAGTTCGAGCTGTTTTTCCATGCCCCGCATAGACTCAGTTAAGAGGTTCCCTGCTTTCAGCGCTTCAACTTGGGCTTTTCGGATTTGGTTAGCAAGATTCGAGGGAATGGTAAGCTGTAAAGCATGAACACGCTTTGGTTTGGTTTCTTTTCTTCTAAAGGCATCGGCCACATCGTTTGCCTTGCCTAGATGGTACTTGACCGCGCACTCGTATTCGTTTAGGAGTTTGACCTATCGGCGTTGTCGCATGTTTAACTCCTTTTGGTCTAGTATATGCTGGAGACTCTTGTGATCGGTGTAAATCATGCACTTGGTAAGGTACAAGTAGTGTCTCAAAATCTTGAGTGCGAAGAGTACTGCTCCCAGTTCCAAATCGTGTGTCGTGTAATTCTGTTCGTGAATCTTGAGTTGTCGGGAAGCGTAGGCAATAACTTTCTTGCGTTGCATCAACACGCAATCGAATTCTTGAATAAATGCGTCACAGAAGACAACAAAATCCTCAGTGCCTTCAGGTAATGAAAGAGTAGGAGCACTACAAAGTTTATCCTTTAGTTTCTGAAACGCAGACTCCTGAGCATCGTTCCATTTGTACGCAATACCCTTTTGGGTCAGAGTAGTGAGGGGTTGAGCAATATTCAAAACTCCCTCGATGAATCTACGATAGTATCCCGCTAATCCCAATAATTGATGGATTTCGGTTGGAGTCTTGGGTGCAGGCGAGTTCTTGATAGAGTCAATCTTGGCTGGATCAACGTGAATCCCAGCTTCAATTACCATGTGTCCAAGGAAATGGACTTCACGAAGCAAAAAGTCGCATTTAGAGAACTTGGCGTAGAGTTGTTCGTTGCGTAAGACTTCTAGAATAAGACGTTGGTGTTGCTCATGTTCTTCTCGATTCCTCGAGTAGATTAGGATGTCATTGATGAATACAATCATGAATTTGTCAAGATATGGTTTGCACACTTGGTTAATGAGATCCATGAAAACCGCAGGCGCGTTTGTCATTCCAAAAGGCATGACAAGGAATTCATAGTGACCATAACGAATTCTGAAGGCCTTTTTAGAGATGTCCTCATCCTGGACTCTCAACTGATGATATCCCGACCGCAGATCAATCTTGGAATAATAACTCGACTCTTGCCGCTAGTCGAACAAGTTGTCGATGCGGGGGAGTGGGTAAAGATTCTTGACAGTCACTTTGTTCAGCTCGCGATAATCGATGCACATACGAAAAGTGTTGTCTTTCTTCTTGAAAAAAAGCACTGGGGCTCCCTAGGGTGACGAGCTAGGATGGATAAAACCTTTATCCAACAGTTGTTGTAATTGCGTGGATAATGCTTCCAATTCGGTTGGAGCTAGTCAATAGGGTGCACGGGCTATGGGTGCTGCTCCAAGAGTTAGCTCAATTTGAAATTCAACCTGACGATGAGGTGGGAGGCCAGGTAGTTCCTCAGGGAATACCTCAGGAAAGTATCGTATGATGGGCAGATCTTCAATCTTTCGTTCCTTCTCTTGGGTGTCAGTGACGAATGCTAAAATAACGGTATGCCCCTTTCGTAAACACTTTTGGGCTTTTAAGAAAGAAATGATACCTGTGACTGTACCACTTTTTCCAGTTTATGACTCTGTTTCCCACAATTATTATCCTGTGAAAATAACAATCACTATCATTCTTAAATAATCATTCCAAATTATTCAAATCATTAGAATATAACAAACAGCACAGTCTCTCATCCTAGTGTCTTACTATTTTAACAGTATCACTCATAGTTTAACAATGAATCTATTATCACGAGTCATCAGCACCTTACGCTAAATGGTTTTCTTTATTCATCATCTTCTTATGATTATGATTATTCTAACTTATTACACAATTACATCCTTGTTTACCCCAGAATCAATCGCACCGTAAAAACACCTACCTGGAATCGATTGAGGCCACAGAGTTGTAGGGATGAGAATGCGAGGGGAGAGAGAATGAGCTTGTAAGGGAGCAAGGAGCTGTCTTTGAAAGCTGGATTTTCAGGTGCAAGGTGATGCCTTCAAGGTTTCCAAGATGAGAGGAAAGGTAGGCGCCGCAGTTTCCAAGAAAAGGAAAAGTATCCTACGGTTAACAGCTAGTGGGGTTAAATACTCCCGATGAAATGTCGCACATTCAAGTTTGGGGTGTGTGACCCCGTTTGTGGGCTTGCTGGGAATTTTTCGGGCCAAGAGTGAAATGTTTGTAGGGGTGTGCGGCCTAATACATCTTCATGTGTATGTTTATGTGGTGTGCGGTCAAACCTCAAACATACATATGATTCTAGTGTGCGGCCTTATTTGTTGTTATTATCTCATCTTCTAGTCGCATAGCACATATAAGCTCATCTTTTAGTCACATAACATACATAATCGATCCAACAGATTTAATATAATTCTCATGTCTTAAATTCACGCAATTATATTCACAAAATTATAACATAGAAATGAAACGTGCAGGAAAAGTCCGAGGTGTCACAACAATGATCCCTTGTAGTTTCCACACGAAATGACTAGGTTATCATTAATTTACCTTCCATTCAGCACCACTGAATTTCACCTCTAGCCTCTATTCATCTAGCCTATTCATCCAGTGGATTAACCCTGACCTTCTTCAAATTCCAAATGCTTTCAATTGGAGTTACCAAATTAACACCACCCAAGCTCGTAATATCAAGTATTTGACCGTTAGCAATTCATACCTTCCCCAAATTATGAACCTTTAGATTCACCATGGTATCCTCGTTCTGCATAGCGTGACACGATGATCCTGAATCTATATCGCAAGAGTCCCATCTACCATCCATACTGCAGACTAGTGCATCTTCAATGTACTTAGTATTGTTTAACTGAATAGATTTTACCTTTCTTCTTATTTGAACATTGACTCTTAACATAGCTTCTTTGTAGCTCCAACATGTCACAACCTTGCAAGTTTTTTTCTGACTCCCACTGCTTTTGATATCCATTCCCCTACCGACATTAAATAACTCAAAAGATGATCCACCACTCGTGTTTTTCTAACGAATGTCTTCACCAGCTAGCATTGTATCCCGGATCGCTTCGAAGGTCATACCACCGGCCTTTGTATAACAGATGTCACAAACTCGGGCCATCTATCTGGTAAAGAAGATACCAGTATCATAGATTGTGTCCTATCATCAAACTTCCTGCTCACAGATGATAGCCTGGACATAATCGAATTAAGGTTATTAATGTGGCCCAAGACTCAGCTTCCCACATGAATCCTAGTCATGAACAACTCCCTCGTCAAGAACGCCTTATCTCCAGCAGATAGTTTGTCATACACATTTGACAAAGTAGTAATCTTACCACGAGTCGTGGTTTCTTGTATAATATTAAATGCAACACACGTTGTTTAAAAACAATGTAATCACCCTTATTGCCTTTTTGTCCTTACAGTTCTAAACCACTTCAGAATCCTTTTCAGTTTTATCTGGTTTTTCCTCCCATACCACATCCAAATCCTTATGACTGAGCAATTCTTCTGCTTGCATTGTCCACTAAGCAAAATCGGTTTCACTGAACTTTTAATTACTACTTTAGTATCTTCGGCCATGGGTAACAGACAAAAAGGATTAGCAAGAAAGAAAACTAAGATCAGAATTTTTACTAGAAACCAAACAACCTCCAAAAAAAGTAAAAAAAAAAAAAAAAAAACTAACTGAACCACCTGAACTAGAAATTCTCTTGTAAAACCTGAGAGTGAAAACAACAATTACCAGGGTACATGAACAAACCCTGATCGGAAAACACCCACCAAACCAGAACCGAACAGTCGTTGTCTCTCCTTTAGCAGCAGTAGCCCTTTGGGTTTCTAACCCTAATCATGCCGGCATGGTAGCAGCATGAACACTCATCCGCCGAACCCCAAAGAACATATGAAAGACCGAATAATACATTAGAACTTGGAGTTCTAATACCACATGTTAGGAACAGAGTGGCGATGTGGAAGCAAATAAACACACACACACACACAATAGAAGGAAATAAGGAACATAAGAATATAACGTGGCTCAGTCGACCTACGTCTACGGGTTGCAACTAAGGAATACTTTAGAACTTGGAATTCTAATACCACTTGTTAGGTTCAGGGTGGCGATGTTGAAGCAAATAGACACACACACAACAACAAAAATAAGGAACACAAGAATATAACGTGGTTCGGTCAAGGTGGCCTACGTCTATGGGTTGCAACTAAGGTTTATCTTTTATTAGGTGCTTAAAGAATAGAAATGCATTGGTATATATATAACAGTAGACTAAGGTTAATAACTTAGTCAACAAGAAACACAATAATGGGCCCTTAATTAATAATTGGAAGTGGACATACTGATCTCTTCTTAACCATCCACTTTAAACCCAAAAGCCTAAAGCCTTCACACATTAAATCCTGTTAGGATCAAACGAGCAACACACAAACACAATCAAACAGATAACAAGTAAAGTAAAAACCCTCTGATCTTTAGTTCTCCCTACTTCCCTGGTCCTCTATACATTGTTCTTGGAGACTAGCTGAAGCTATGAATCATCTTGTATGACATACTTGGTAAACATATCTGCTGGATTCTCATTGTCACAGTATGATGATTAATCAGAGTGTTGTTTACTCAACTCTTCAAGAAAAGTATTCAATCATACTAATTCTTTATTTGCTTCAACAATAGCCTTGTACTTGGCTTTTGTTTTTGATAAAGTCACACTTTAATAGAAGTTTGGAAATCTAGCTCACTGCTTTTCCTCCCACTGTGAAAATACATCTTCTAGTGCTCTTAAGTGTTGCTTTACAACCACCAAGATCAACATTTGTATAACCTCTAAGTAAAGAATCCTACCCTCTAAAACATAACCCCCATTTTCTGTGTACCCTTCGAGTATCTAAGTACTCTGTCCCAGTGGTCTCTACCTGGATCTATTATAAATTGACTAGCAACCCCAACGACATGAGCAATATTTGGTCGAGTCCAAACCATAGCATACATGAGGCTCCTAACTTCCGATGCATATGGAACTTTAGTCATCTTTGATATTTTATCTTTAGATTTAGGTGACCGATCTTTGGTAAATTTCAAATGGCTTTCCAATGGAGTAGTTCTAGGCTTGGTCTTCTCATCATTCATCTTGAACCTCTCTAACATTTTTCCCATTGTATTTCTCATGAGAGAGTGTTAAGGAACCATCCTTCCTATTTCCAATAATACTCATCCCCAGTATTTGTCTAGTTGGACCCAAGTCATTCGTCTCAATTTTTTTTTTTGACATTTGCTTCGTTAACTTGCTAATTTCATTCATATCTGACTCATCAATCAGCATACCATCTACATAGGGATGTAGATTGATTTAAGAGCTACTGAACTTCTTCATGTAGTAGTAGTGATCCAAATGGCATCTCCTGAACCCCACCTCTCCATGATGTTATCAAACTTTGGGTACCACTATTTGGGTGCCTGTTTAAGACCATACAGGCTCTTCTTCAGCTTGCAGACTCAATTTTCTTTCCCATCAACTTGAGATCCCTAAGGGTGTGCCATGTAGACCACTTCATCTATGTTACCATGTAGAAATGTAGTTTTCACATCTAGCTGCTCTAGATGCAAACTTTATACAGCTATAAGACTTAGAACCAATCTGATGGTGGTCATCTTCACCACTGCATCATAATCAACTCCCTTTTTCTGCTAAAATCCCTCTACCACTAAAAGGGCTTTGTACTGTTTAGGCCCATCGTGTTCTTCCTTGACCACGACGACCCATTTAACTTGTAACGCTCTGCTGGCTGGCGGAAGCTTCACTAATACCCAAGTATTGGTTCTAGTTTCAATACGTATGAAGTATTAAAACGTTTCGACATTGAGAGATTTCCTGGGTTCCGGTGTCTAAACATCGAATTCACATACCAAATTTCTGACCACAAACCATAATCTAGATAACAAGATCTTCTCCATACTGAATTTAATTCTAGAAAGCGTGAATTCCCATGTCAACGGCTTGTTTGATCAATGTTGCCGCTTCGTCTTGATCTTTCGTCTTACATTGTACACTGTGCAACACAGTGGCCATACTGATGACAAGATTATCACTTCCACTCTGTTACTTTGGAACGTCTTGAAATTCAGTTGGATTCATCAGAAAATGTCTTGTAGGAATTCATTGTGTTAACGAGCGAAAAGAAATCGTGTGATGGATATCAAGAACACAACAGAATCTTATTTGTGATAACAATGTGTAAGTCCCAAAAATCCAGATCAAACAACGATATCAAACAATCAACAAGGATGGGCGGAATCCAAGCTTGATGATCTTCAAGAAATCAAGAACAAGATGATGAAAGATGAAAGATTTTGTTGATTCAAATGCTTAATCTTGCATACAATATGGAATTGTCTAATACAAGATTCTAAAACAAATCAACCAACAACTTAGCCCCTAATTATCATTTCCTATTTATAGTAAGGGGTTTCCCCCAAAACCCTAGGCCTATTATCCCTAAGCCCACTTTAATACCCACCACCTTCTAGAAGCTTTGTCCATTTAGCAACAAACCTACTAATCCATAAACCTATAGGGCCTAACAATCTCCCCCTAGGTTTACTGGATTAGTTGCTGAATCCGTTTGGAGGACCGCTAGGCGATGGAGCCGGATCAGCAAATAAACGATTCTTGATTACGTTTTTGAGTTTCTTTTCCAGCTTAGCTTTCAACATATGTCAGCATACCCGCATCACTTTGTAGTTGTTCGATCGCCTGATCTTTGCTTGATATTTGAGCTTGCAAAGATGTGATCTGAACTTCTTTCAGGGCAGCGTCTTGTTCCAACACAATCACTCTTCTTTGCATCTTCGCTACACCAACAGCCATATCATTATCACTATCTCCATCTTCAATAAATTTCATTTTGTTGGCTGCAAAGCGCATAGCTGCTTCATCATGCTCAGAGAAACCGGCACCACTGGAACTTCCTACATTGAACCTGATGCTGCTTGCGCTTTCTGATTACAAGTGAGTTGTTTCAGACAAATCAAATCGAACTAGAATCAAAATCGAGATCTTGTGTGCTTGTTTCTTGAGTAGCAGCAGTGACTTGTGGATCGGTGGGTATAGTAGGCTCTGGTTCTGAGCTTGGGCCAATAGAATGATTATCATGAGTTGTTTCGGTTCTTTGTTTCTTGTTGGATGCTTCTTCAGCATCATCTGCCGAATCATCTTCAATACGAACTTATGTTTCAGGAATATGTACGGAAGGAGGGTTTCCGACACTATTCTTCAAGGATTAAATCAGGGCCTGTAGGTTTTCAGCAGTTATTAACGTAGGTTCTCAAACGGGTTCCTCAGCCTTCCCAGAGACAATCACTTCCACATCACTGTCGTCGTCAGATTCTTCTTTGTCTGAGTCTGAGTCAAGAATTTCAGTTTCTATCTCAGCTTTAGCAGCAGCATTCGTGAGGTGCTTGCAATGTTCTTCGGCAACTGTGGCATTCAAAGGATTTGGTTTCAAAAGTATAGGAACCTGCAAACCTCGTAATTCGAATAAGTGGTCCAAGAAGATAATGAGATGTTCCGAAATACTTAAGAGATGAGAATAGTCCGAAATGTGACTCGAATGAGAAATGGTTGACAATTTATAGTGTTTCGGTTTGGGCATGAGATCAAACGGCCAAGCCCCAACTCGGAACAATGGTCCGGATTACATTCGAGAGCAATAGGCCGGATCTAATTCGTTTTATCCGAAATAGTGGGCCCCAATCCGAAACAGTGGGCCAGACTATTACTTTAATGTTTTACCTTTTCAAGACAGAAAACATCTTTCTCAAAATCAACGATCCAACCAACTGAGCAACCCTTTTTGAACATAGAAATAAAAAAGACAATAATATCACAGTAAAATAATAATAGACTAATAGTAGAGGGGTAATATAGGGAGAAGCTGCCAAGGGATCAAATCATTTTTGAACTGATTAAGGAACATTTTTCAGCACATGCTTACTTAGACTGGTCCACACGATTGTCAATATATTTGTCCTCTTAAGTCCAACGCTCAACCTTCAACTTTCAACCTTGTGATACGCTTAGGGTAGAATTATACTGTAACATCTGTGTGTCTCATTCCAAGGCATACCCCCGCGATCAAGGTAAGCACAACAGTTCATCGTAGCAGGTGAGTATACTGAGATCATCCTTAAATTTTTCAACGCCAGACTTCCTGGTGAACAGGTCAGT
Organism: Helianthus tuberosus; assembly: GCA_030545235.1. NCBI lineage: Eukaryota > Viridiplantae > Streptophyta > Magnoliopsida > Asterales > Asteraceae > Helianthus > Helianthus tuberosus. The sequence goes on from JARYGA010032068.1 coordinate 70,415, forward strand.
ACTTCCGTACAGCAGAGAGACCAGAGAAGTTCTGACGAGGGTGAGACAGATACCTTTAACGATACGGATTTGGCATTAATAGCACACCGAATACTCTTTTTAGAGAGATTTTCTTCCGTTTTCAGGTTTTGGCCCTTTTGTGGCTCTTTTTCAAGATATCCTGACTGCGCCCAGGTCTGCATATAATCTGGATGCAACAGAGGGACAGCCCTGATATTCTGGATGATTTATCAGCATAAAGACCCGAAATCTCAGACGTTGGCTATCTATCAACGCAGGATTTAAGACCATGAAATCATACACCGTTGATCTGTTACCCACGAGATGTCCAGTCCATTAGGTTTATATCACTTGGTATCTTTTTTCTTTTCGAGCGTTAGACCTATCAGCACATCGCAGTGGATCCTTGTCCGTTCAGCTTCGAAACCTTACATGTGTTAATCAAGTTCTTTAGCACGAAAATTCATTTCACTTCCCAAGCAACTATTTATCCCCCTCAAACAATGCGTATGTACATACAGGTTTTTTTTTTCTTTTTTTTTTTGCTTTTCTCCCCCTCAAACAAAGCATATGTACATATATGTCCCCCCCCCCCCCCCTAAATTTGTGCATCACAATTTATGTGCAAATTTACTTATTTATTTACATTAGTACAGGTACACTTTTTTGTTGTCGCTCAGTCGGTGAAAACGCATCATTTTCAAAAGATCCACAAGCACATTGAATCTCGAGATGCTGGCAGGTTTTGTAAAAAGATCCGCTGAATTAGCATCAGTGTGGATCTGTTTAAGTTTAAAACAATCCTCTGTCATAGCAATCTCGAATAAAGTGCACCTTGATATCAACGTGCTTGGTTTTAGAGTAAAAGACAGGGTTTTGTTAATCTGGATAGCGGTATCATTATTAAAATAAGTAGTAGAGTTTAGATAAGTCAAACCCTAATCCTTGAGCTGGTGTTGCATCCAAAGAACCTGAGAGCAGCAGGCAGTAGATGCTGCAACACACTTTGCTTCCGCTGCAAGAGTGAGCTGTTGCTTCTAGCACTTCCATGAGATGAGACTGTCCCCCAAGAATTGGCATCCAACCGATGTAGACTTGATATCCCTGTTTTGATGAACTTGTAAGCCCAAAAACATATCACTTCTCCCAACGAGCTCATTTCGAACTTCTTTCTCATCATACGAAAATACGAATGGCCTCCGGAAGTGCCACCGGTGCGTATACCTCATCATGATCCAGACCTTTAACCTGTTCGAAACCTTGAACTGCCAATCGTGCTTTGTTCCTTACGATCTCGCCGGGGTCATCCTTGTTGGTTTCTGAATACCCAGCGTGATCCAAGAGCACGTTTTCTTTTGGTGAAGAGAACCTCCATCCCTTTATCACACATCTGAGATATGCTCAAAAGGTTGTGCTTCAGTTCAGGGACATAATTGACGTATGAAAAAGTGAGAACTCCATTTTTAACCGTGCCCTTCATGGTTATTCTTCCAGTTTCCATCCCGCGAAGTTAACAAATCCACCGTCGAATATTTTTTTTTTGTTATTCAACTGGGATAAGTCTTCTGTCACGTGTCTGGAACAACTACTATCGATAAACCAAGGTCTAACGATCGCCATTCATAGCCGTTCTTGCACACTTAGCAAGATCAATTAGAAACTGGAACCCATGCCATTGTTGACCTGAGTTGACCATCGCTATCAGTGTATGAAACCTCACGAAAAATCATATAATTTTTAGTAGAATTTGAGGTTTGAGGTGAAGACGTCGATGTTGACGGTTGTGAACACTGAGACTGGGATCCAGCAAGAACCTTGGACTTCCAAATCTTAGAGTTAGTGTTGTTGTTGGAAATATTTTTCTTTACAGATGAGACTTTTGACTCCATTTGCTGATTTGGAACCCATTTGTGTTTGAAAACTTTTGATTGTTCTTTTTCACTAGATTCCAATCTCCATCAGAAGGCTTGACCTTAGGAGGTCGATTTCTGTCTGATCGAAAATGCATAGCCTTCTGATGATGTGTGTTACCAGAGTAGTATGGACGGTTAACACAGTTTCTAGCAATGTGTCCCGAAATTCCACAATTAAAACACGTTTGCCTTTTTTGTGAAAAAGACTTTTAGTTCTGCTTGTGTTATTCTCGAGAACTGATCCAGTCTCTTCTTTTCATTTGACTCTGACTGCTTGTGTGCATGCTTGATCTTGATCTTGGATGAAACTTGCTCATGGTTGTCATCATGAAAGTAAGTATCCGCAACTTTACCCTTTAATTTTGGTTCAGTTTGCTTGAGAGTCGGGTTTTCCTTTTGAGTCTTCTTTTTGCGTGGTTTTCTGCTTCTACGTGACCGTTTTTTCTTTAAAGGAGCAGATTCAGTAGATTTTGCTTCATTTGAAATACTTTCTTCAGAATCTGATACTTTGGGATCAAGAGTTGAATCATCTGTTGAATTGACTTCCACAGATTCCTTTTCCTCATAAACTATGTTTTCAGGAGTTTCTGCAGAATTGGTTTCCACAGATATCTCTTCTTCAGTTTCATCAGTTGAATCAACTATTGAATTGATTTCTATGGATCCCTTTTCTTCAGGCTCTGAGATCTCATGAGTTTCCTCAGAGTTGGTTTCTACGAATATCTCTTCTTCAGCTTCATCAACCTCTGAGTTTCTGACATCAACTGATTCTGGTTTCTGACACGAAGAGTAGTCTATGTTTGAAACTGTTTGACTCTCTTCGGGTGTTGCACTACTTGGTTCCGAGTGTTTGTCACATTCAAAATTCCCAGAAGTGCTACGCTCATTATCTGACGTACCAGAATCTGCAACTTGAATGTCAGGTTCATCAGATGATCCTTGTTCATCAATTTCTTTACTAACACAGTTAAACTTAACAACTTTCTCATCTTTATCCAGTTTATAAGTTTCTGATGTATCAGTTGATGTTTCAGGCACACTAGAATAGTTGCCCGAATCACCAGATCTGAAATTTGAGTCACTTGAAACAGGTATTTCAAGTTTATCAGATAAAACATCAGATTTCCCTATTAAAGCATTTTTGTCACGATCATAATCTAAAACCACAACACCTGAATCATCAGTTTTAATCGGAATACCCCAACTCTCAGCATACCAAGACATAACATAGTTCCAAGCGTAATGATCGTGTTTGGCAGCATTCGAATCATCTGCAACATTAGCAACCTCAGCAACGTTTGAATGTGATTTATCATCCACTGCAGACTGCTCTTCAACTGTCACTGATTCTGCACATGAACTAGAACAGTTAGCCTTTTCTACAGAATCAAACCTCGTAATTCGAATAAGTAGTCCAAGAAGATAATGAGATGTTCTGAAATACTTAGGAGATGAGAATAGTCCGAAATGTGACTCGAATGAGAAATGGTTGAAAATTTATAGTGTTTCGGATTGGGACTGAGATCAAACGGCCAAGCCCCAACTCGGAACAATGGTCCGGATTACATTCGAGAGCAATAGGCCGAATCTTATTCGTTTTATCCGAAACAGTGGGCCCCAATACGAAACAGTGGGCCAGACTATTACTTTAATGTTTTGCTTTTTCAAGACAGAAAACATATTTATCAAAATCAACGATCCAACCAACCGAGCAACCCTTTTTGAACATAGAAATAAGAAAGAAAATAATAACACAGTAAAATAGTAATAGACTAATATCCGAGATACATATTAAGGGGGGAGAGTGGTCGGAGGAGATGACGGAGGGTTATTGAAGGAGGTGGTAATGTTGATGACTGAGGAGAACGGAGGTCGGGTCGAAAAGAGAAGGGTGGTCGAGGTGGACGGGTGGCCGCCGGAGGGTGATAAAGAAGAGATGAATGACAGGAGGTGGTTGATGGTAATGTGACGATGAACGACGGAACGGAATAATGTAATTGCGGTGGTCGTCGGAGGTCAGAGGTCATTGTTGCGGCGGAGGTATTGAACGGAGAAGATGAGTTTCAAATTGAATGTAGCATCTCGGATGAAGTGAGGATGTATCTCGGATCAGATTATGTGCTGTGTTTCGGATGAACTCGAATGGAGCATGATGATCGTATGAATGAAGATTATGATGACTGTTTGAAGATGATATGATGATGCGACCCGAGATACGATCCGAGATGGTTTTTTATGAAGAATGTTGATGAAGTTTGATGATCGAGTAGATCCGAGATGGATGATGATGATGTCAGATTGAATTTGTATGTGTCTCGGATTGATGTCGGATGATGTCTGATGGATATAATATGTATCTCGGAAGGAACTCTTCAAATGATGATGACTCGAGATGATGACCTCGGATGAAAACAAGATGAATTGATGATGTACGATGATTTGATGATGTCAGGTGAACTGAGACGATGTGAAGATTTGATGATTGTTGATGATGTTTGCTGATGATAAAAGATGAAAACTGTTTTGATGTTGATAGATGATGATGATTTTAATTGTAATAAAGTTTTTTTTAATTTTTTTTAACACCTTTTAACCAAATCACCAAAGCAAAATATGATGATTTTTTTAAGAACACGAAGAACACGATGAAGATGACCAAGAACACGATCAAGATCTTCAACCAAAAAAATGCAGAATTTCTTGAAAATTTGATATCTAAATGGCTCTGATACCAATTGTAAGTCCCGAAAATCCGGAACAAACAACGATATCAAACGATCAACAAGGATGGGCGGAATCCTAGCTTGATGATCTTCAAGAAATCAAGAACAAGATGATGAAAGATGAAAGATTTTGTTGATTCAAATGCTTAATCTTGCATACAATATGGAATTGTCTAATGCAAGATTCTTAAACATATCAACCAACAACTTAGCCCCTAATTATCATTTCCTATTTATAGTAAGGGGTTTCTCCCAAAACCCTAGGCCCATTATCCCTAAGCCCACTCTAATACCCACCACCTTCTAGAAGCTTTGTCCATTTAGCAACAAACCTACTAATCCATAAACCTATAGGGCCGAACACAATGAGAAATCGGATATGTGGATAATCAACAATAAATAACTGTATTGTCTAAATCTTCATAGTTTGATCTAGTTACAATCATAATGTGTATATACATACCATCCGACAGTTACAAATGGTAATGTTTGGCGCTTTTTGGCGCCAAATCGAAGATAAAACTAAGAGAATTGTCATCTAACGACTAATTTATCAAGTCGACATCCTATCCTAAATAAGCATATAAGTACTTAAGTATTTAATTAGCTACATACATAATAAACATTAAATACGAATTAATTTTAATGCTTCCAATAACATATAATGTTAGCTTCTAGCTCCGAATGTTCAAAGGATTTTACTTAAAATGAAACTACACTAAATTGGAAAATAAGACAGATAGAAAAATCCTAAGAATCATTCCTAATCCTTTTCAGATACAACGTGATCTGTTCTTTGTGTTCCTTTTTCTTCATTATTGGTTTGTCGTCATATGTACAACAGATTCATAGTGAGCTCAACACATAATTATTTTTAAGATATATGCTAAGTAATAAAACTAAATAAAGGAACCCACATACATGAAGAAACCATAAACTCTATATGCTATATCTCTAACAAGATCAAAATCTTTTACATGTTGCATAATGATCTTACATGGTCTTCCTTGTAGCAACTTAAGGGGAAACAATTTCACAAGACCACTTCCAGCAGAACTTCTAGAAAAGTCAAAGAAAGGAACACTGTTGCTGAGGTTTGCTCCTCACTTTATAACTAGACTGCAAGAAGAATCAAACAAACAGTTGTATCATTTGTTCTAACATTAATTACATTATCAGCATTGAATCAATCAGTGATGAAGATATAAGCTCATGTCTGGAGGGCTCATGCAGCAAAAAAAAGGGCAATAAAGTTGTTATTCCAGTGCTGGCAACAATTGTTGCTGTCGTCATGCTATTAACCGCAGTAGCAACCGTATGGTTCATTAAACGACGGAAAACAAAAGGTGCGTAAGTATAGAGATGAATAATTCTCAAAATGATTTTATTGATAACAATAATTACAATTTATACACAAAACAATGTTCATAAGTATAGAAACAGTATATTCACAATATCAACAATAATGTCATAGAATAAATCAAAGATATGAAGATCCTTGATTTATATTGTGATGTTACCCCGTCAATCTAACAGGTGGGGGACTGACACGTAGTAAATTACGAAACTTGTCAAAAATTGGCCGGGAAAGACTCTTGGTGAAGATGTCTGCCACCTAAAGATTGGAAGGAACAAACTTGGTGTAAAGACGTCTAGAGGAAACCAATTCACGGACAAAATGATAGTCAATGTCAATGTGTTTCGCCCTTTTGTGAGAAACCGGTTTTAGCTGAGAAAAATTGCACTTTTATTATCGCATAGCAAAGTGGGACGATCCATGGGCAAGGCATGTAATTCCCGAAGAAGGTGCGTAAGCCAAATGATTTCTGCAACGGCGTTTGCCAGTGCCCGATATTCCGATTCACAACAGGATCGAGAGACGGTAGGTTGTTTCTTAGCACTCCAGGAAACCAGATTGCCACCGAGATAGATAGATAGAATATCCGTAGGTAGAGTGACGTGTTTCAAAACAACGAGCCCAATCAGCATCTGAGTAACCAACCAAGGCCGTAGTAGTTTGCTTGGAGAAAGTCAATCCAAACGCAAGAGTGCCTTTAACATACCAAAGAATCCATTTGACAGATTTAAAGTGCGAGGTAGTGGGCGATTGAAGATGTTGACTAGCTTGATTTACCGCATAAGAAAGATCCAGTCGAGTGATAGTCAAATATTGGAGAGCACCATCTAGTGAGCGATAAAACGTAGGATCGTGAAAGGGTTCACCTTGTGAGTGACATGTGTCTGAGGTGCTCAAAGGAGTAGCAACCGGTTTTGCATCCAAGAGACCGGCCCGAGCTAAAATATGGTAAGCATACTTAGATTGACTTAAGAAGATTCTATTGTTGTTATGAGTGACTTCAAGACCCAAAAAATAACCTAAAGCTCCCAAATCTTTGATGGAGAATTCCTTATGAAGTTTTGCCACAAAAGACTGGATGAATGTAGAGTCATTACCAGTAATGATAATATAATCAACATACACAAGAAGATATACCAACATTTTTCCCTGTTTAAAAATAAATAAAGATGTGTCCGCTTTGCTGCAAAGAAAACCATGGTTAGTAAGAAAAGCACTAAGACGCTAAAACCACGCGCGAGGAGACTGTTTGAGACCATAAAGGGCTTTTTGCAAGCGACAAACATGATTTAGGAAACGGGTATCAACAAACCCTGTGGGTTATTCCACATAGCAGTCTCAGTGAGATTTCCATTTACGAAGGCATTACGAACATCAAGCTGATGCAAGGGCCAATCATAAATGGTAGCAAGAGCAAGGACTACACGAACAGTAGAGGCCTTGACAACATGACTGAAGGTATGGGAGAAATCTATACCAGGAATCTGAGTGAATCCTTGTGCTACCAAACGTGCCTTATAGCGGTCAATTGTCCCATCTGATTTATATTTTGTCCTAAATATCCACTTTGAGCCAACAATATTAGTATTTAAGGGGTGAGGCACCAAAACCCAAGTATTGTTATTTTGTAACGTACTAATCTCCTCCTCCATAGCCTTAACCCATTTGTGATGTTTAGCAGCCGACTTATAACCACGAGGATCAACAGCTGCCAGTAAAGCATGATGTAACCTGTTTGGGAACAAAGCTAAATCGGCATGATGTTTTGGTTTAAAAATCCCATTTTTGGAGCGGGTTTGCATAGAGTGAGTAGTATGTTGAGGTGGTTGAGGATTAAGGTGAACAGGCTGGATGTTAACGGGTTGGTCTGGAAGGGCAGGTGAATGCTGGGACTGTTGAGCCGAGTGAATGGGAGCTGAGTGAATGGGAGCCGAGTGAATAGGAGCTGAGTGAATGGGAGCTGAGTGAATGAGGGCCGAGGGTTGAGAGGAGGAAAGTATTGGGTTGTGGGCCGAGTGAATGGGGCTGGAAGGATGAGGTGGGTCTTTAGTTTGGGATGGGTTGGAAGGATGAGGTGGGTCTTTGGTTTGGGATTGAGCCGAGAGTGGGTCTTCAGTTTGTGGGTGAAAGGACGGGGCCGAGTGTGTTGGGTTTGGAGAGGTGCGAGTAGGACATAGGTTGCAAGGTGGTGAGAAGTTGATGGATTTTGGCATAGGCGAATGTGTGAGGATGGGAGGTAGGTGTAGTAACGAAATGACAGGAAGTTTCATTAAAATTAGAAAAGACTAAGGTTGCCTCTTCAACAGGAGAAATATTACCGCTAAAGGGAAATGTTTCCTCATCAAATTGAGCATGTCGTGTAACATAGACATGATTTGTGGTAGGATCTAAACACCGATAGCCCTTATATTTTGATTCATAGCCAATAAAGGTACATTCGGCACTTCGAGGAGACAATTTGTGTTTGGCATAGTCTGGTAAGTAAGGAAAGACACGACACCCAAATATCCAAAAATTAGAATAGGTAGGAGGATAATCATATAAGATCTCAAAGGGAGATTTGTGGTCCAAAACGGATGTGGGTAAGCGATTGTATAAAAACCGCTGACGCAATGCGTCTAGCCATAGTGTGGCCGGTGAATGGGAATTGAAAAGCATGGCTAAACCTGTCTCAGTAATGTGTGTCGATGCTTTCGTTCAAAACGACCATTTTGTGGAGGTGTATGGGGACAAGAAAGGCGGTGCGGTGATGAATACCATTTTGCTGAAAGAACTTTTGAACACGCAAATTGGTAAATTCCGTGCCTCCATCACTCTGAAAAACTTTGATTTTGCAAGATAGTTGATTTTGTACATAAGTTGTGAAAGTTAACAACACATCATAAAAATTTGACTTATGTTTAAGGGGATAAAACCAACTAAAACGCTAGTAATCATCGATGAATAATGCATAAAAACGATATCCATTAGAAGAATTAACTAGTGCGGGTCCCCAAAGATCATAATGTATTAAATCAAAGGAAGCATGCAAAGAACGTTTAGCATTTAAATCAAAAGACATACGATGCAACTTGGATAATTGACAAGGAGAACAAAGTTTCGGTTTTGGTAACAAGGAAGTAACAAATAAAGAACCAGTCTTATGTAATCTAGAAATTACATCGTAAGAAATGTGACCAAGACGATCATGCCATTTTTCAAAAGATGCCTTGAGATGATGTGAAGAGTAGGACGCCACAAACGCATGTTGTCCTTCCCTTAGAATGTAAACCCCATTTTCAAAAGTCCCCTTTGATAAGATTTGCTTCGTTTTTCGATCCTGGAAGTTGAAAAATTTGTTAGAAAATAGAACGTCAATAGGGGAGTCATTAGTAAGTTTACCGATGGAAAGGAGGCGTTTTGAGAGATGAGGGACAACAAGAACATCATTTAAAGAAATTTTATTTTGAATGGTGGCGGTAACGATGTTAGTAACTGGTAAAGATTTTCTGTTCCCAAAGGTAACAAAGGCATTGCCGCGTTTACCATAAGGGGAGGAAACATCATTATTATTAGGAGTCATGTGATCAGTCGCAGCTGTGTCACTAGTCCAATCAGGAGAGTCATCAGTAACATGACATTGGGCATGGAACGCCTGGGCCAGATTAGCATATAGAATAGGCGCACGCTGAGCAAAAGAAGCGAGGCTTGGGCATGTGTTGGCATAATGCCCATCTTTCCTGCAAAGTTGACAGTGTGGGGGTCATCTAGCCCGTCCACGACAAGAAGCATAGCCGCGACCACAACCAGAAAAGGAAGAATTAGAGGAGAATTTAGAAGAATTACCAGACTTTTGTTGAGCCACAAAAGAGATTAGAGGGACGGCGATGCCGTGAATAGACTGCAAGAAGATCTCCTGATTCTCGGCTTTGGCGAGAAGCTGAAAGAATTAGAGGGAAGTGGAGACGGCCCTATGAATAGTATAAAATTTTTCATAAGCAGCTCCAAGACTGCATAAGAACCAGTGACATTTGTCACTCTCTGCTACCGGACGACCAATAGCAGCCAATTGATCGCAAAGTGACTTGAACTTGCGACCATAATCCGACACAGTGGACGAACCTTTTTGCAGCTGTCGAAGGGTGTCCCGAAGGGTATGAACCCTGTCAATAGAACTGTTACTGAAAGCAGTTTCTAGCTCAAGCCAAATAATCTTTCGCGCGGTTGATAAACCAATGATTTCAGCCATGGCCACCTCCGAAAGAGAGGATTGAATCAAAAGGCGAACCGACCGGTCAGCTTCCAACCAGGTTGTGTAATGAGGATTGGAAACAGTTTTATCAGCAGAAGTAATGGTTTCGGTTGGTTGGGTGGAAGTG
>JARYGA010032069.1:0-25691 GCA_030545235.1 Helianthus tuberosus
CACGTCTTAGGTACGGGGTGTAGGCATACACCTGACAGTTACTAAGTAATAACGGTATCTCACTCTTGTGGGCCTATACTTGTGGCGTGTCTGTTAATCTTGACTCGGTTTCTACATCGGGCCCTGAACGTACAACGAACATGTAAATCTGTATACAAGGTTATAAATATAATTGTTCCAAGTGTAAAAAAGATTAATTTTGCCTCTGTGCATTTTAATCAAAGTGTCGATATATTTTGTGCCAAGTGCATTCAAATCAATTTTCTTAAACTCTTTTCAAATGAGTCGGTTGAGTGTATTTACCAGTGAAAACTGACGTATTTTCCAAAAGGGTTAAGTGACAGGTACTGAACGTAATTGGCTGGAAGCTCAGGGCGCTAATAAGGAATCTTGCAAGTTCTAGGTGTCTAAAGTCTGTTGAACAAATGATATGTTTAAAGATCCGCCTGTGGATCCTTTACCTTCCGTTGTAATACTGGATATTACTTTATAATCGGATTGTAATATATTATCTTTTGCTTCCGCTGTGCATTTATATAATTGTGTTGTTTGACTATTATGTTGCCAACCACGTCACGATACTCCCCACCGGGCCCACCGGTGACACGTGGAAATTCGGGGTGTGACAGGTTGGTATCAGAGCCAACACTGAGTGAATTAAACACTAGCCTTTTGTGTTTAATCTCAGTTACACAATTGCACATATCTAAACCTCTGAGTCTAGACTTAACATAGGAATAATCTCAATCCTAATCTGGAAATTTCACTTCAAATTTTTATTGGATACGTCGCCAAGCAAAGAAGCTATAATAAGAATTCTCCACATCTGGAGCCTTGAAATGCTGAGCTTTGTACCGCGACCAGGATGAAACGTGCAACCACGGAGAAAGCATTCAGGAATTGAATGAAGAAGAAACTCCTTTTGCTGAAGAACGTTTCCGTATATAGTCCTTATAAGTACATATTTATCATTCAGTCCCTCCGAGGACGATATTATTCTTTTGAAGTCCCATTTAGGGCAACCCTATACTTGTTTAAATTTTAAAGGAACGATTAAGTTTAAAATATCATTCCTATATTATAAGATCTACCATTATAATAAAATGGCAAAATCTAAAAGGACAAGACCTAGCTTCGGGTCATATTAAGACCGGCCAAGATGGCAGTTCCTCAATTTAGATTTTGATCCTTAATAACATTCCTTTTGCAAGCTCTACCATTATAATAAAATGGCAACATCTAAAAAAAAAGGACAAGACCTAGCTTCGGGTCATATTAAGACCGGCCAAGATGGCAGTTCCTCCATTTAGATTTTGATCCTTAAATAACATTCCTTTTTGTAAGATCTACAATTATAATAAAATGGGAAAATCTAAATAGGACAAGACCTAGCTTCGGGTCAATTATAAGACCGGGCCAAGATGGTAAGACCTGTTTAAAAGATTCGAATCCCTGTTAACATCTATAAATATGTTAACACTCCTGACAGATGTGATTCGTTGGGAATCACACACGTAATTAAGGATTCTTCAAAAGATTCCTAACCCAGTTTAATGATCCCTAAATCCTGGGTTTACATCATCAATTAAAATGATCATATTTTAACCATACGTGGTAATAAAATGCCTACGGGCCTTGCTCACTTCTACATGAGCCAAAATACAGTGGTAGCAATGACTCCCTGTCAGAAAAAGGTAATGAACTAGGTTCAAACCTCAAGGCTTTGATGCTCTGAAATCATAGCTTATAATTTAAAAGTGTCCTTGTGACTAGGCTATTTGTGCTATTATTAAAACCTTAATGTCTCGATTCTCTGAAATCATGGCTTATAAATTAAACTTGTCTACGTGACTAGGCCATTTGTGCTATTATTACTTATAAATTAGGATTTATGATAAAAATCCTGAATAAAATAAATATCCTTCCTCCCCTGCCAGTATGCATTTTAAAAAGAATCTAAAAGGTGAAACCTAGCCTACGCGGCCAAGATGGTGAAACCTACTCAAGGTATTCAAATCCTTATTAACACCTAGGAACGTGTTAGCACTCCTGACAAATGTGATTCGATAAAATCGCAACAGTCATCCCTATATTGGAAATCTTTAAATTCCTAATTTGCCTTATGATCTAGAAATCATGGCTTATATCATCTTATAAGATGATCATGTTAAAAACATCTGTGAGTGATGAAGTACCTACGGGCTAAATTTGTCGTCCGATAAGACGACGACAGTAGTGGTCTTTGACCCTGTCTAAAGGTGTTGGAATACGTCCAAGCATAATAGTCGGTTGGGTCCATACGATCTCGACTAAATATCATCTGAAAAGATAATCATACCATAGATATCCCTTCGAAGGGAATTGCCTACGGGCTATAATAAATTGTCCATAAGAGACACAAACATTATGATCCTTATGATCCCCTATTCAAAATGGTGGGATTATACCCAAACCTAATAGTGAATATGATCGATGTGATCATGACTAATAACATTAGATACGAAAATTATATATAGACATCCATTAGTGATGTTAATTGGTTTACCTTTCTGTCAAGAGAATCGCCTTTCAAGACGATGACAGTTACAGTCTATGACTCCCATCCTAGAAGATAATTCTTCCATAAGAATCTGGAATACTCTTCCCCAGAAAGAGTACGACAATATATATAATTCTATTTTATTATTTTCTCATTATTTTCTATCACCTGAGAATGCCAAACTATGTTTGATAGAAGGTGCCATATGAGGATTGGCGTATCCTAGGGTATCCCATAGATTATTTCCATGTCTGATCAGCATGGAGGTTTAATACATGGAACCCTAAGATATCCCAATGATCATATTGTACTAAAGTCGACTAGTAGTATTCAAGGAAGATATCCAATATTAGAATGTCCTTATAAGTATCTCTACTTAGGACAGCCTTACATTGTAAGGGGAATATGTCATTTGTCTGACACCGACATCAGTAGATGAATCGAAACCTGAGAATACAGACACCCCCGACATCTCTGTGTGTCATAATTATCTTCTCCTAATATTACCCTGTTTACCTCCTGTGAGGCAAGTAGAGTTAAGATTAACATCCCGCTGTGGGCTGGAGTATTGTGAAAACTCCATGTTAATCATAGAAAAATCGAAACCCTGATTAAGTAAGTTTTAAGATATAGGCTCATATAGCCTGACTCAGTATTCTGAGGGTTGGAATTTATTAAATAAGAAAGACGGTTCATTCTGCTTATGCATTGATAACCGCAACTCTAATTAGGCAACAATTAAAAATCGCCATCAACTACCCAGGATAGCTGAGTTATTCAACTAGCTATAAGGATTAGCTACTTCTTAAAAATAATTTTAAGCAATTGTTGGAATAACCATTCCACCGTAAGATAATCTTTTCTATAATAAGTTGAAATATAAGCACCAAGGCCGCCCTTTGAAGACCCTGTATGGGTGGAATATTACACGCCTATTGATAGGACAATAGATTGATAAGTCCAATTATCAAGATCTGAAAGTTGCCTGGGGGACAACAAATAAGTTCATACAAATCCATAATCGATTGTAGGTTGCCGGTATACGGCAGGAAAACCAAGGAGTTATGAAAATAGCAAACCTCCTAAATTCTTGTTAAGGAATAGGGTGCAACAAGGGATATCAACCAGGAAGAGTGTGCCAAATTGTTAAATTTTCAGGCTAGTTAAACTCTGAACATATATAACCATTCGAAGGAAATCGAATGTATCAAGATCAAGTAGCCTTTAAGCTAAAACCCATTCAAAGAGCTTGGAAGAGCTCGCAATACCTTGCACATCAGTAACTGAAGGATGTGTTTCGCCAATAAGCCAAAAAGCACTATCACATAATGATATACAGATTTATAATATGATGAGCAACCTGTGTCGATGGAGGATCGACAGGATTAGAAACTCCAAAAAGATACATGTACCTATTATAAAGGTCAATAGGAGTGCCTTAGAGGCTCAAAAGTACTAGGGAAGTTTAAGCCCAAGTTAAGGCAGAAAATACTTCCTTTAATTCAGTAAATCTCGGGTCGAGATTTATTTTAAGGGGGTGAGGATGTAACACCCCGAAAATTCACGTCCTATAATGTAGTGACACGTGTCATAAGTTTGAACACTGTGACACCTGTGTCACTGCAACCATCAAACAAATGCCAAACCAATGAAATATTGTATTTCAGACTTTGGACTTGTATAAATATATGTATCTTTTGCACATATCAACTCTTGTTCGATTTCAAACTCTAAATCGCTTTCTGGAAGGTTATACGCGCAATGATGCGTAAATATAACCAGTTTAATGCAACGAACACTCAGGGATAGTGAAATAGGCTTAACATACCTTAAATAACCTTTACATAACTTAGATATAAGTTTTGGAAGGCTTGGGGTGGTGAAATCAAAGTTTAATCGCTTACAGGGACTAAAGTTGACAAACTGCGAAAGTATGCCAATTTGAACTGTAACAGACATTCCGGAACATGACCATAAGTTAAACATACCCTAAATATCCTTTACATAGCTTAGAAATAGGCTTTGAGGGGTTCGGTGTGCTAAAATAAACTTTAGGGTCATTCAGGGACTAAAAGTGTCAAAAAGTGCACAAGTTTGCATTTTCGGGCATAACTCACGTTCTGAATACATCCGGACATCCAAAAATTTATGTAAGCACTAAAACATTTTATTTTAGTGTTCTCCATAAGAAAAATCCATTCGTCGCGTCGTTTGGTTCGTTTTTCGCGCTTATGCGCATTCCGTCGTAATTAAGCGAACATCGCGACCGTACGGCCAAACGAACCGACATCCGAGATATTTTTGAACATGTTTTAAGTTCCCTATACTTTAACTTCATTTTTGAGCTTTGAAATGGGGTTAACGGGCCTTAAACGCGTCGAAAATGGGCTGATCGCAATGCAGGGACCAAAAGTGCAAATCTGCCAAACTAGGGCCTAGCGGTGCGCTACACTTTTAGCGTAGCGGTGCGCTAGGGGTCTCCTGACCAGATGCAATGTTTCTAACAGCCTGTTTTCAGCTGAATTAACCACAACCACATGTTCTAATTTGTCTTGTCATCAAGATAAGGAGCTTATGTAGCCACCATAACCTTCCGACACTTGTACGGATAAGATTCGGGCACGATATTCGATAAACGATCCTAACGGTGGTGCATATCCTATAAATACCCAACCCCTCACAACTCAAAAACCCACAAATCTGATCCTAGAGCTCTAAGTTGAAGCCATTGCTTCATACCTGAGCTATTCGATCAAGATTTACTAGCGGGGACCCTTCGTAAGTATTCTTTCGTTCTTTTATCGCTTTTCGGGTCCGAAAGTCAAACTTTGTTTGACTTTCTGCATTGACCAGTTTATGGTCGATGCGAAGTTCGTTTGAACTTCATAACGTGAGCGTGATCACGATGGTTATAGTCCCTAGTGACTATACCTACTGATTACCACGTTATCTAGGCTCAGTGACGAGCCGTAGTTTCGGCCAGAATACGTATTCTTGCGTATTTTGTAACCAAACTACTTATGGGTATCAAAACTGTTTGTTTTGATACCATACTTGTTTTCTAACTTAGTTAAGCATGTTTTAACATGCTTAGCTCGTCACTTTTAGTTTAGTGCTTATATAGGGTCGTGAAGGTAAGCGATCTAAACAATCGCTTATACTTTCAAACCCGACCCGTTTGGTCGATCATTAGGATCCGACCAAACACATTAAGTGACCTTATGGTCACATCGTTCGAGTAGTTGTATGACAGGTAGTATATATGCCTTAGGTAAATGACCAAAATACCCCTACGGGGCTTAAATTGAGATTAAACTCGTTTTGGGCATAATGGAAGGTATCCTACTGATATCACAACATATTTAAGGCATATTAACTTAGGAAACCTGTTCGCGACCTATTCGGTTACCCGTTACGCGTTATTCGCGTTCGGATCGGTTTATATAACTAGTTTATATAAGTTAGCCGAAACGGGTCAAACCTTATCGGTTTTATCTCAAAATCTAGAATGTGAATAACGAACCCATATTAAACAAGTCTTCAAACTTGTCGGGTCAGAATCACATTCTATCCGGTCTTCGCTTAATCGTGCGTACGAACCGTATCTATAAGACTAATCGGTCTAAGCTTAGGCTTAATTAAAGACCCGTTAGCATTCTAATTAATTGTTTATACCATCATTCCAGACTAGAGCACTTCCGGTAAATTGTACCTACGCTTACTTAAGCGACTACGGCTGAGTTATTAGATTCTTGCTATTTAAGACAGGAGCTAGCTCAGGTAAATACTCTTAACCTATTTTCCCAACACGGGCTTGAAATACGGTATAATGATACCGTAAATACTCTTAACTTATTTTCCCTATACGGGCTTGGAATACGGTATAATGATACCGCTTGGTCGGGTATTGAATATTTAATCTTAATGAAGGTTAAATTATTGAGGTAACCCGGTTTAATCTGTATTGTTTGAAATAAAAGCCTTAGGGGTTAATGACCATGTCCCGGATATCCTTGACATCATTGTGTTATAAAATGGCCACGTCTTAGGTACGGGGTGTAGGCATACACCTGACAGTTACTAAGTAATAACGGTATCTCACTCTTGTGGGCCTATACTTGTGGCGTGTCTGTTAATCTTGACTCGGTTTCTACATCGGGCCCTGAACGTACAACGAACATGTAAATCTGTATACAAGGTTATAAATATAATTGTTCCAAGTGTAAAAAAGATTAATTTTGCCTCTGTGCATTTTAATCAAAGTGTCGATATATTTTGTGCCAAGTGCATTCAAATCAATTTTCTTAAACTCTTTTCAAATGAGTCGGTTGAGTGTATTTACCAGTGAAAACTGACGTATTTTCCAAAAGGGTTAAGTGACAGGTACTGAACGTAATTGGCTGGAAGCTCAGGGCGCTAATAAGGAATCTTGCAAGTTCTAGGTGTCTAAAGTCTGTTGAACAAATGATATGTTTAAAGATCCGCCTGTGGATCCTTTACCTTCCGTTGTAATACTGGATATTACTTTATAATCGGATTGTAATATATTATCTTTTGCTTCCGCTGTGCATTTATATAATTGTGTTGTTTGACTATTATGTTGCCAACCACGTCACGATACTCCCCACCGGGCCCACCGGTGACACGTGGAAATTCGGGGTGTGACACCCAAACAGAGGATCCCTCCACCATTTGTTATCCTACCTATTGTTCTAAGGATCTATGATCCTCAATCCTAAAAACTGTTGTCTAAGTTGTTACAGACCAGCATTGTTTATCATCAAAACACCATCAAACAAAAAAAAAAAAACTACCAAACCATAAAAAATGGGCTCCGGCCACGTCTAGAAATTTCCATCATCGCCCATTTTTGCAGCTCACACCTTCGCTGCATCACCATCACCCCAGCCTCTGCATCCTTAGCCTGATCCTTCAACCCACTGCCACCAGCCTCTATTGCCAGAACCTCTTCAGTCTCCTCTTCATCATCCAGCTCAGCCAGCCTGGCCTTCCAGCCTTCCTGGTCCCAGGCGGTCCTGTCAAAGTCAGGATCCTCAGCTTCCTTGGCCATCTGCAGTTTGATTTTGAGCATAGCAATGGTAGTAGAGAGCTTGGCACCCTCCATCACTTCAGCCTTCTCCTGGTCAGCAGTAATGTGGGCCATGACCAGCTGCTTTTTCACCAAGTTGAGCTCCTTCTCGAGGGAAGAGATGGTCTGATCCTTAGCCAGGTACAGCTTTTGGAAGTCCAGCTCCTTTTGCTTAGCCTCTTCAGCATAGGAATCCATAAGCATTTGGATCTCAGTAAATTTCTGTAAAAGAATCACACACATCAGGATCCATTATCCTCAATATGGGTAGAACAGATTTAAGGATCAAGGATCCTTACCTCAGAGACGTATTCCTCAAACTGATGCTGGAGGAGAGGCAGGCCTTCAAGAGTGTCAGCGGTTTTCCTCTTTTTTCCACCCTTGCCTTTGGTGCTGACAGCCTTAGGAACTGGGACGCTGGGACTGGCAGCAAGTCGTTTCTTGCCGGACCTGGAGATGGCAAATGCGTCAAGATCACTGACGCTGAAGTGGGAGGCTGATTTTGTAGACTTTCCGGCACCTACAAGGACAAATAACAGATAAGTATCCTTATTCTATATTTATTTAAATATTTAATTATGCATAAATGAGAATACTTACTTGACATGGTGACTGAACCAGAGGATACTTCTTGTGAATCCTTTGTTTTGGGCTGGAACGTTCTAACAGCTGGATCAAGGCTCCAAAAGGCAGCGATCCTTTCTTTTGTTGCAGGTGACTGAATGAGATGAGAAACTGAGATAGATGCACGAAAGACAGAAAAGGATCAGTTATCCTCAACAGAAATAGAGTCATCCTATGATCCTTCTATAAGGATCCTCTATCCTACCATGGGTGGTCCACTTTTTGGGGAGATCTTTCCCGTCTGGAATAGAATCTCTCTTAACAAAGAAGAAACGGTTTTTCCAATGGGTATCATTCTTTGTGGTCTTAAGGATTGGATGAGGATCACCGGGCTTATGTTTGAAAAAAAAACGGTGTGAACCATGGCTCACAAGATTATACAACTCAGCCAGTTCCGACATTCCTATCTCTATGCCTTCCTGCTCAATGATGTTCTCTAGGGTATGAAGAACCCTTAACATCATCGGCATGGCCTGGATATAGCACATACCGGTGAGTGCGAAGAAAGATTGGGTGGAGGCAGGGAAAGGATAGGAGAATCCTATCAAGAATGGGGTGGCCGGAAAAGCAACCCAAGTGTCGGAGACGGAATCACTCTTTGTAGAAGGGTCGAAAGGTTTAAAGACGGTATCCGCCGGGAAACAATGGCGAATCCGGTCAATCTCCGGGTTGGTGAAGCGACAGAGCTCAGATGAAAGATTTTTGACAATCCATTGGCTTTTTAGGGGACTGTCCATCTGGTGATCCTTGGCAGGGGAGGATCGCAGCTTCATTGTAATATTAAGATTTTGATGAAACGGAAAATCAGATGAAGAGAGAAGGAGAAGAGAGATACCTGTTCCAATCTTTGAATGAGGATTTAAAGGGAAGTATCGCTCGAATTTAAATGCAAATCAATACTTATCTCTAACCTATATATAATGATGATTCTGCAGGTTGTCACTTCGCTGACGCATGATGTGTAACGGCTAGTCCTGCTCTAACGGCTATATTTACGTTATTCAGTTCGTTGCAAATAAGAGTAAAAATATGACTCATAAAGTTATATTTTATTCCTCATATTTTGGGGGCAATTGTTAGGGATGGATTTCCCAAGCCTAAGGATCACGGATCCTCAAGTGCAGCCAGGATCACGGATCCTCAATTCTGTTTGAATTAAGAATCCTCAGAAGACGTTGCAGGATTAAGGATCCAGGATCTTCATTGTTATCCTAACACTAACGGTTTTTTCCATTACATTTAAGCTTGTTTTGAAGGAAGGAACGAGTAGGACTTGGTCTTGCCGATATTTTTGGGGAATATGCTCTCAATATTCTGCACGTGCATAGCTTAATGACCGTTATAGAAGTCGTGGGTAGCTAGCACCATTTGCGGGATGTTAGTTATTTAGTTTATTTCTATTTTAAAAAGGGGATAACAAGCTTGAGTTAGAACAATTAGAATAAACACACACACTCTCGCAAGCTCTCTGTAACTTATTGGCGATTTCATACATTTTGCACACTAGTGATCCTTGTAACAAGCTTGTTATCATCCCGAGTTGTAACGATCATTTGTTTAATTATAGTTGGTGATCGGTAGTTTGCATCACCCGAGGTTTTTTATGCCAGAGATCATACATTGATCAAGGGCTTTTTCCTCGTATAAATCCTTGTGTCACTTGTTCATTACATTTACAAGTTGTTCATACATTTGTTCATCGATTCAAGCATCATACCTCACAAAAGAAGATTTGGTTACATAATTCAAGCCTGATTTTTGACCAAAACAATGTTTATTCTAGAATGTTCCATTCTGCATGGATAAACCACGTAACTAAATCTCCAAACTTTTGGGAAGATCATGCAAATCCCAAACTTATCGGAGCCCATCCTAAGTTAGGGGAAACCCTAATGGTAAACTATAAATAGAGGTAAACATCAAAGGTATGAATCATCTTGATCTCATTTACTCTCTCTCTACATCCATACTTTCTTTCTCCCAAACTGAGACTTATTCTCACGCCGGAGGGTGGTTACAAGAATAACCCCATTCCTGTAACGAGTCCTAACGGTGTTTGGTTTTGCAGTTAGCTGTTCGGATCGCCAAAGAGTTGAAGTCCTAGCCGGAGCTTACCCATAAGGTCAGTGTTTCTTCATTGGCGCCATCCGTGGGACCTTCTGGTAACAACAACAAGATTAAACCCAATGGCAAGCGATCAGAACACGGCAATAACACCCAATCAAGCAATAATAACCAGCAACCCGTTGCTGGTAATGAGTTCCGTAGCCACCACCATACCAGCTTCACCTGCTGTGACCAGGTCTCTTGACTAGGAATTTGAAGCAGAAGCACCACCACCAGGGTTTGCAAGCACCTCTGCTACTTCTTCTGGGATTACAGCAGCAGACCCTCTCTCAGACACCTCTTGGCAGCTGCGATCAGTGGTACCCACCACAATAGACACCAATGTCTCCACTCCAGCATCAACAACGAGTGCACAGACTATACGTCATAGCACTATGCCTGTTATCACATCCGCGGGCCCAAGTATTACTACACCACAGATGAGCATGGCTCAATACTATCAGCCCTCGGCTACATACGCCATGCCGCCTTTGTACTCGACAGCGCTTACGGCGGCGTTGTCCACGCCACCACACCAGCCAGTCATCATGCCTGCAGGGATCATGAACGCCCCAATCACGCCTGGGAACCAAGCTTACTTCCCAGGTTACTATTATGCACCCCCTTACGGGTACTTACCCCCGTACAGTACTCAAACGTATACTCTACAGATGGCGGCACAGAATTATACTCAGCAGTCACCATACGCGGCCTATATGCTACCTTGGTGGACTTTCCCAACGTCACAACCGGTTTACAGTCAATCTCCGGCTACGGTGGAACCTGTTTATGACAGAGGAAACGCATCAAGGCCTCGTTTTTCTCCAAACGGGGGTCCCAGCTCTACACTAAACATCACCTCGGCCCAACCCCCTATCACTCAGGGAACCAGTCAGGGCGGAGCAACCCCTCCAGTACAACCCATTAACGCTGAAGATGAAGATCTCACCAGGCCTTATAAACTTGTGGACGCTACTTTCAAGTCCAAGTTTACAAGGAGAACAGCTGAAGCCCCCATCAAGGAAAAACCCAAGATGCGTACGATGGTCTAGGTGACCTTGATGACCATCTCAACCTGTTCAAAAGTGCCAGGGAAGTAGCCTGCTGGCCCATGCCTCTTTGGTGCAAAATGTTAGTCCAAACGCTGGTAGGGGCAGCACGAGTATGGTGGGATAGTCTACCCTTTGGAGAAACCGATAACTTTGAAGACTTAGATGCCAACTTCATGTTGCAATTCAGTCAACAGAGAAGACACACAAAGGAACGAAACGAACTCCTTCACAATCGTCAGCGAGACAATGAAACAGAGGAGATTTTTATCGTCAGGTTTAACAAAGAGAGCCTGGCGATCCCAGGTGTCACAAACGATCTGGCCGGCGGTGCTTTACTACAAGGAGTAAACGATGATGAGTTATTAAGGACACTCTATGGAAGGGATGGCGTGCCCTCCACCATAGAAGAAATCCTGAGGATAGCCAAGGTATATGTTAAACAAGAAAAACTGTGGCAGCCAGTCACGCGGCTAACAGGAAAAAGGAAGCCCAGAAAAATAAAGACGATAGAGAGCAGCGGAACTCTAAGGGCAAGGGTAGAGGAGACAGGTACAAAAAAAGTGACAGATCAGACTCGTGATATGACAGATCTAGGAGTTCATATTCAAGAAACGAATCCTCCTCTAAGTCGCGGTCTGATTACCCTAATTTAAGTAAAACGCCGGCAGAAATCCTGGCCTCCGAAAACCTCAAATTCAATCATCCCAAGCCGTTGAAGGACGCTCTCAACAAAGACACCAGTAAATACTGTGAATATCACAAGGGGAGCGGCCATGATACCAACGATTGCTGTGACAACTGCCAAATTTGCATGCATCTGTACAATTAAATAATCTTGATTAATGCTTAATGACTGTGCTGAATTACAATTAATGATTTGAACCGCTTTCTGATTATTGCTTTATACACACATGTGCATCACATATTGCAAATGACATATCATTGATTGCATGAGAACTTTATTGACTCAAATGATGCGCGAAACACAGTTAGCACAGTTAACAGACAAACCGGGAAAATGTTGACGGAGTTTAGTACATAGACAGACATTGTATTGAGACACAGAATGAGCCAGAAACCAAGTCTTACACTAGTATAGTGTGTAGGAAAGTAAGGATCATAAAACTTCCTTCCTAGAGATAGTTTAGGTGCCGGAAAGTGCCTAAAACTCACATAAACTGCAGAATTATGCAAAATTCAGCAAAATACAACATTTAAACAATCTAATATCATGCAGAAATATGCTTAAATGGTCCTGAATACTTTCCTAAGTGTCAGGAATCAAAAGTGTCACAAAAGGTAACATGAAGCACACTAAACTTCATAGTTTAGCACTTTAACGAACTTGTAACCAACCGAACAACCGGACATTACCCGAAACACCAAATTTACACAAGAAGCACTGTTTTAATGTTTCCAAGCTAGTTATGATCCCCGAACATCATAACACCTCCTAAAAATATCAAATAATTGAAACACGTAACCGATACTTGAAATTGAACTAGATTGTAACTAAAGAGTTAAAACCTACACCTAGACCCCCCCCCCCACCTAGCTCACGGATTCATGTGGTCCCACATGAGGATTTTATGTTGATATTTTATTAGATCTTGTTCCTTATTTTAATACATAAAAATCTAATGGAAGATTTGGTGAAATGGATTATAAGAAGAACCATTATAACATAACCATTCATTCACCAACACAACACCTTCATCTTCTGTTTTCCTCCCTCACCTCATGGCCACATGCCACCACCACAACACCTCCATTTTTCAATCACTTCCAACCTTTCTAAGATGATACAATGGTCTAAGAAGCTAAGTTAGGAAGCTTGGTGGCCTTGGAGCTTGAAGGACCTTCACCGTTTGCTTTTATCCACTTCATTTCTACACTAGATCATCCCTAGCCTTGAGCTAGTAGTAAGATCTTATACTCTTCATTTTACATCTATTTTAAGTGGTTAAAAGATGATACAAGATGATTATCATAAAGAACACTAAGAAACAAGAAGGTGAAACATGAACATAAGCTTGAAATTATAAGAAAACTTAAAGGAATCATGTTGTTTAGTGTTGTTGTGATACTTGATGAATGATTACTTGTGTAAATGATGTTGATCATCATATGATCTTGCTAGATCATAATTAAAAACATAATCTAGCAAGATGAGAGGATGAACATGATAGAAGTAAACGGATCATCCTCATGAGAAGCATGAACTTGAAATAATACATGGTTTTCTTGTATAATAATAATCCAATTAAGATATATTACTTATAGATCTAAAAATTTCATGGATGATTTCTAAAGAAACCAAGTAAAAATGTAAGTTTTACTAAATCTTGGTTCTTACATAAGCAAACCCTATTTTTGGTGGTTAAACAAGTGTAGAAAACACTTGTGTAACAAGAAAATTTCATAAGGAAACATTTTTGTAAAATACGATTGCAAGTTGTAAACATCTTAATCCTTCAAGAATGATGTTTTTAAATAAACAACCACACTTTAAAGGGTAACTAAACACACTACCAAGTTACTACAAATTTTCATAAACTTTCAAGTTCATGAAGTAGTAGAAAATGCATATTTTTGGCAAGATTGGTAAGAGTAAGTTGTTTAGAGTTGATTGTAAATTGATTGTGATGATTTTTACAAAAGAAAATGATATGCTTGAAAGCATGGAAACCTCCATTTTTAGGGGAAACTATGGCAAAATTTTCTAAAAATATTAACACTTAGAAAAAAAATATTTTAAACAAATATTTACAAGTGTATTTTAACCATGAGTTTTCCATATAAACTTTGCCATAATTTTTTGTTACAAAAATACAAATATTGGAGGTTGGTTTTTACAAATAAAAGTGGCTATATATATATTTAGAATATATATATATACATTGAAGACACATATGTGTGATTATTTGTATACTTTGTGTAATAGTTATATTATTTTAGGACTTGAAATAATATAACGTATCAAAATGCCAAGGATTTCTATCCAAAATATTACCAAAATATCAAGGAATAAACATATAAGTTACACACAAAATATTAGTGAAACCGAACAAGAAATGTAACTTACAAAGTATTCCGGAAAATATACTCACAATTATATTTTGATAAATAATATTTTGTACACAAGGAAACGAAAGTATGACTTTTATGGTTATCACAAGAGTATATCATATTTTGACAAGAAGGAAACATATTATTTTTGGTGAATAAAAATATATACGTGTTCACTTGAAATTTTTAGAAGATATATTATTTTTGGGAAAAATATATATTTCCATGAGTAAACTTGAAATACATTATTTTTGGATAAAAATAAGTTTATATATATTTTCTAAGTTAGACTTGAAAATATATTATTTTGGAACTACAAATATTTTGCCAAGAGAAAAATTATAAATAATTTTTCTAAGTAATACTTCTTAAATATATATATTTTCGATACATATATATTGGTGGACTTTTACTAGAAATAATATTCCGAAAAGTTTAATATAAATTTAAGTATACGAATACTTAATGAATACCATAAAAATACGTATTCTCACACGTATAGATACACACCGGAATACGACACCAATACATGGCAAAATATACAAATACAAGAATGCGAATACACATGTATAAGATACCCCCATCCTTAGGAAGGAAATACAAGTATCAATACCTGAGAATCATTAAGTTAATATATATTGTCTAACAATTATTCCAAAAGGAAATACAAGTATCAAAACTTTTGTTGATGTTTTCAAACTACATGTGTTTCAGGGAATTAGTAAGTGGATCTGGCGGGCGTTGGAAGTTTTATGCTGCGTTAGGAATAAAGATGTCATCCATGGTCCTTGGGTTTGGTCAGTGTGTCTTATTTTTGGACGAGACACGTCTTCCCAACCTTGGTTTTATTTAATATCTTTTGATGAGTCCTTAGTGAACTCATAAACAATTTGAATGGTTTGTAAAACTTGAATTTGGAGTCTACGTTTTAAAACAATGTTGTTATGTTTTAACTTATTTAATGGATGACAAATTTATGGTTTTATCATATAGTGGTTGTTATGATTGAATGCAATGGTATTAAGAAAGTCACACCATAATCACGCTTCCGCAAAAGTCAGGGTGTGACAGCCTGGTATCAGAGCTTCGATTGTAGCGAACTAGGATTCCTTCTCGAGTCTAGACTACAATCATCAGGGCTCTCACAAAAATGATTTTACAACATGTTTTCATTGCATACACGAAACGCCCAGATCCAGGAAACAAACATTTTTACAAACAAAAGACACGAAACACATTTCAAAGTTTATTTTTATAATTCAGTCTGGGAGACTGGGAAGTTTAGTCTGAGAGACTAGGGAGTTTAGTCTGAGAGACTGGGAAGTTTAGTCTGAGAGACTAGGGAGTTTAGTCTGGGAGACTTGGAAGTTTAGTCTGAGAGACTAGGGAGTTTAGTCAGGGAGACTGGGAAGTTTCGTCTGAGAAACTAGGTAGTTTAGTCTGGGAGACTGGGTGTTTAGTCTGGGAGACTAGGTGGCTTAGTCTGGAAGACTAGGAAGGATAGAAAGTTTCATGAAAAATTATGTGAATACATGATTACATGATGAATTGTCTTTGCTTGCAATACACTAATTGTTAGTGATTACTATGGATATACATGCTACGATTATTATGTACCCGCACACATGTCACCTTCTTCAGAGAGCGAGTTGTCAGGTGTCGACGACCCTATGGCCACCGCCACGGATAAGGAGATTGCACCTGCGCCGGAGACATTTACGTCAGACACTGAGAGTGACCCTGACCTGCTGACCAAGGACGAGGATGACATCCAACCGTTAGCGCCTCCAGAATTTGGTAATGGTTTACCCATGACGATGGCTTCCCTGACAAGGGTCCTTTTGCCACTCTTGTTTCGATCCATGACCACTCCATCACTGGTCATTCCGATGGTGAGCCTATCATGACTCCGATCCTCGACGCCGTACCTCTCGTGGTCATTCCTCCCGAGAATCTGCCTTTTTGATGATTTGTTTGATGATGACATTGATTTGTTTGTTGATGATCCTCCTGTTGACGCCCAGGGTGATGGAGAGATAGCTGGGAAGTCATTGCTATGCTACCTCCTGAGATTCCCGCCATTGAAGTATCCTCTGCTTCCATTTTACACTCGATTTCAGACTCCTTTGAGTCTGTGACATCTGCAGGCTTACAGACGGCCGGATTGCAACTTACTACTACTGACTCAGACGACAACATCGCTATATCTGTCGTACTATCACCTGCTCGAAATCCCACACCTCCACACGACCCAGAGCCTGCTCCTGAGCTAGCTTCTGTTCCTTTTGGGTCAGCCTGATGATGCGCCTATTGATCTTGAGCCGATTCCTGACCCTGACCATGTTTCTTTTGGTTTACCAGACATTGCACCCCTTGTACCTGACCCGGTACATGCACCTGTTGATCTTCCTTTTGTAGAGACATTTGCTAATGCACCTACACCCGCCGATGTTGCTCCTCTTCCCTATTGAGACCGACGTCCAATGCACCGACATGCCTAACGCTTTCTTTCATGAGATACCCACACAACAAGAAGGTACTCCAGGTCAGCACCAGCACGATGACCCTTTTTGCTAACAATAACATTTTTCCCCGACCTCACAGGCCGCACCGTTTGCTCCTTTCAATACTTCACCGATGGACAAGCCATTCCGATGGTTCCTACCATACACTATGCTTATTTCAGACCCCTACCATCCCCCACGTTATGGAGGCTACACACGGAATGATTTGCTCCTGTCACATCAGCTACAGTTTGAGGTTATGAGTCGCAGAGTTTTGGAGCTTGGGCTGACACCATGTCCTCCACCCTGTCTATTGCCAGAATACTTTGATCCTCCACATTCATCACTGTCTCCTTTTGCACTCACACCTGCTGCTCTTACACTTTTCCCAGGCTTCGATACTCGTTTCTTTGCTATCGAGCAGCAGATCAGTTAATTACCTCGACGTGTGTACAAGCTCGAGGAGGAGCTCGCACACGTAGACAATTTGCTTTTCTTCCGTTCTCCACCTCAGTCAGCAGTATAATTGGCTTTTGGTTTTATGCGGATTGCATTACTTTGGGTCAAAGACACTACTAATGAGCCGAGATTATGGAGACTTTTGAAGACTACTTTTGACCTCGCGATTTTGATGCACTGATAGATTTGTTGGACAAGGGTAGGGTGACCCTGTGTCCCTTTTGATGTAATACACTTTGTAGACAATGTGATTGTGGTCGGTAAATAATGGGAGCTCAGTCGCTATGTCTTCGCTAAACACGTTGTTGATCTGCTTGTGTGTGCTATAATTATGATGCTACGTGTTTGCTTGAAATATGTTCCCATCTACAAGTTTGTCTGTTATACTCTCATCTAGTTATTTATGCTATGATTATGTTGTTGCTTGATTGGGTGATATGATAACTCATTATGTGTATGTACATATGACCTCTAAACACTACTTACACCCCCCTGAGCAAATGAGACCTGACCAATCCAAGTTCTTCGTAGAAGATGTCTCATCAAGAAATCATTCGGCTGACCAAGGCAGAATGGCAAGCGCATGTCTCACAGGCCATAGCTCGGCACGAGGTTCTTCACTACAAACACAACGAAAGTACCTCAGGGAATAACCCACCTAACGGTAATGTTTAAGTCACCTAAGACACGTTACAATACGTTTGGACAATTCCAAGTGTGCTTTATTAATGCTTTCTATGATGATGATTGCTTGAGTACAGGTTGTACCTACAAGCAGTTTTTAGACTGCAAACCTCTGAACTTTGACGGCACTGGAGGTGCCATAGCTTATGTGAAATGGGTCGAGAACGTGGATTCTGTTGTACGAATGAGCGGTTGTACGCCAGAGCAACAAGTCCCATACGTTTCTTGGTTGTTTCAAGGTGAAGATCTGTTATGGTGGAACATTCGGGTTCGAATAATGGGCGAAACTGCAGCGTATGCTTTGACATGGGGTGAGCTGAAAGGAATGATGCATAGGGAGTATTGTTCTCAGATGGAGACCCAGAAGCTGGAAGGTGAATTCCAGAGCCTGATGATGGAAGGTCAAAAGGTGGTGGAGTACGTGCAGAAACTTCATGATTTGTCGCGAGTTGTTCCGTACCTGGTGGAACCAGAATTGAAGAGAATGGGGCAATTCATCTGGAGACTGGCGCCTCAAGCCCCGAGTTTAATGACGGCATCAACGTCACCAACAACTATTCATGCAAGTATCATGAGTTTGGCGCTCGCTAAGGAAGCACCTAGATTGGAAAAAATTTCAAACCCCGATGAGAAAAAGGAGACTTATGTAGAGCCATCTGGAGACAACAAGAGAAAGTTCACAAACTTCAAGAAGGGTACTCGGGTGAATAGCAAGAACATGGCCAAAAAGGGAAAAGAGTACATAGGTATCCTACCTAAGTGCGACAATTGTCGACGTTATCATATCGGGCGATGCAGATATGGAAAATGTGAAAACTGTGGAAAAGTGGGGCATGTCAAGGCTTGTAGGCAAGGTACTGAACGCATAAATGGAAGTCTGGATGGTAGAGGGAATCACGGAGGAAGCAACGACATCAACGACTATCAAGGTAGAACCAGTGATGAACAAAAACGTG
This sequence comes from Helianthus tuberosus, assembly GCA_030545235.1. NCBI lineage: Eukaryota > Viridiplantae > Streptophyta > Magnoliopsida > Asterales > Asteraceae > Helianthus > Helianthus tuberosus. Next base: position 19,083 of record JARYGA010032069.1, read on the forward strand.
CTCAAGGTTGTTTTAACTGCGGAAACAAAAGGCATTTCAGGAAGTATTGTCCTAACAAGCAGGCACGAGAAGGAGTGTTCGACATCGGAGCCGGGGAAGCACGCCAGGATCCAAGCATGATTATCGATACGTTCCCTACTAACCGACACTTGGTGTCTGTGCTAACTAATGCTAGTACCAACTATAACCTCGTTTCACCTAGGGCTTAAGAATATACTTGGGTTAGTAGCAAATAGGGTAGATATCCTATACTTGATAAAACCAACTAATGAGCGGCTAGTAAAAGCCTAAGGAGAAGATTATCCGCACCCCGATGGCGAATGAGGAATCGATCGTGATTTGCGAAGATAAGCAGAATACGCCCCTACAAATTGCCAACTGTATGAAGGCACAAAAGTTTTACGTAAAAGGTGTATTGCCTCCTTAACTCATGTCGTGGACAAAGAAGCCGAAGGACCGAAGCTCGAAGATATCCCTGTGGTAAGGAAATAACCTGAAGTCTTCCCTGAAGACTTGTCAGGATTACCTCCTCAATGACAAGTCGAATTTCGCATCGATTGGTTCCAGGCGCCGCATCTGTAACCAAGGCACCCTATCGACTTGCACTTTCTGAGATACAAGATTTGTCAATGCAGCTTCAGAAGTTGCCAGATTGGGGACTTATAAGGCAAGCTTTTTGCCCTAAGGAATTTTAGTACTATTCGTCAAGGAGAAGGACGATGATTTTCAAATGAGCCTCAACTACCAGGAGCCGAACGGGCTAACCAACAAAAGTCGGTAACTCTTGCTGGGGATTAACGAATTATTCATTTAACTAACTGTGAGGATCCAACTACTATTCCAAGATTGATCGTTGATCGAATATCATTAGTTGCAGATTCAAGAAGAAAGTATACCGAAGCACAGTGGGTCAACCATTTGTTTTAGACATACGCTAATCCTGTGTTTTATATACGATACACAAAATAGTTACGCACAGAATACAGAACTTTGAAGGTTTAGGAATCGTACCCTTAAGACCTCTGGGGACTTAGGTCAAAACTCGTTAAAGGTTGTCACTTAGGAACCACATCTGTTAACCCAAGCAAAACCTATTATTCTGACGTATATGCTATTTCAGTTGACCAAACAGGTAAAGCACTCAAATTTCTTACATTGAAATTTCCACTATTGCTTCTAACAAGTAGAATTTTGCACCTCTACTTCTCCTAATGATAGTTACATCATAACAATTTTTTTTTCATTATAGCAAATACTCATTGTTTCATTTCTTGGAAACTTATATGCTACCCATGCACCATTTGTTATGCATGTGGTATCATTTCGAATAAACGCTTCATTGAAGTTCAAATATTATTTTGCTAAAGCTAATTATTGGTTTATGATTCGAATAACCTACATTTTTGTAATTGTTGGCTCCTTTGCTATCAAGTCAACACACTTTCTTGAAACTTCTTTTCTTTCAAGTTACACTCATGGTTTATCTTCATAGCGATGCTGAGATTCCCTTGTCGACACATACGTTTATTGTCAGGTTGCGCTGAAACCAGGTTCAATCGCTTGAACTTGTCCATTTCGCATATTCAATTCAAGACGCCATATGATGTATTGAGAGCATCATATTCAAATTTATTTTTTCAAAAGTTCTTTTGTTTCGAGTCGTAGTAGACTTGTTTGGTCTACGACTCCACTAAGTCATTTTTCGGTTTCGACACCTTGTGGTGGTGCTTTCACAAAATTGAAGCTTGCGCTAATTTGGTTACGCACCTCATACACGGATTTAATTGTTTATTTATTGACTTGCCCTAAATCCGTTTTTTTATCACTATTAAAGCGGTCTCAACACAGATGTGTGTTAAGACAATGGTACATAGATTCATTTCATGTCACGGTGTACCTCCTAACGATTCTTTCATCGTCAATCGAATGCCTTGCGGTACTTATTACTTTTTCGTCTTCGATCGGAAACAGTGGCTCTTTGATATTCTATATTCAATTGAAAGTTCCAATTATTCTGTTTGAATCAAATCCTCAGGATTGTTTCATTACACTTTCATTTGATCTCAAGCACGGTGAACTTGTTCGGTCACCGCTATTATTGAAATATGTCAATTTCGACACCTTGTGGTGTCATTACAAATTTGTAGCTTGTGCTAATCATGGTCAACCGTTTCACACAAAACTACACATACTTTTGTTTAACTTGTCATTTAAACATTTCTAATGCAACTACGAATTAAGACAATGATACACCAGATTCGCTTGTATTTCATTCGGTGTATTTTCCCAATTCAAGAATATCAACACACTAACCCTTACCATTTATTTATTCGAAAGTTGACAGATCATTTTCAGGTTACTATCATATTCGAGTTGTTGATTTTGAGTTCATATAGCGGATGCTATGGTTTTTGAAAACTCATTTGCATATGGTGACCGATTGTTTGAAAATCCATTGGTCAAAACTCCTTTGTTGCACCTCTGTTAACTAAGCTACTCTAGATTAAACATCTATACATCTCGTGTCCTTTGACATCAAATGCTAGAACACATACCTTTAAACCATTGGCTTCTTGTTGTTGAAATATATCCTTGGATTCACCTGATGTGAATAAGATTTGATTCGGTTTTGTGGTTATCTACCTCAGTATTATTCATATACATACACGCATAATGTAACCCTAAGGAGTTAAGGTAGTATAAATTTCGAGGAAGAAATTTTCATAACAGGGGGAGAATGTGACAACTGCCAAATTTGCATGCATCCGTACAATTAATTAATCTTGATTAATGCTTAATGACTGTGCTGAATTACAATTAATGATTTGAACTGCTTTCTGATTATTGCTTTATACACACATGTGCATCACATATTGCAACTGACATCTCATTGATTGCATGAGAACTTTATTGACTCAAATGATGCGTGAAACACAGTTAGCACAGTTAACAGACAAACCGGGAAAATGTTGACGGAGTTCAGTACATAGACAGACGTTGTATTGAAACACAGAATGAGCCAGAAACCAAGTCTTACACTAGTATAGTGTGTAGGAAAATAAGAATCATAAAACTGCCTTCCTAGAGATAGTTTAGGTGCCAGAAAGTGCCCAAAACTCACATAAACTGCAGAATTCTGCAAAATTCAGCAAAATACAGCATTTAAACAATCTAATATCATGCAGAAATATGCTAAAATGGTCCTGAATACTTTCCTAAGTGTCGGGAATCAAAAGTGTCACAAAAGGTAACATAAAGTACACTAAACTGCATAGTTTAGCACTTTAACGAACTGGTAACCAACCGAACAACCGGACATTACCTGAAACACCAAATTTACACTAGAAGCACTGTTTTATTGTTTCCAAGCTAGTTATGATCCTCGAACATCATAACACCTCCTAAAAATATCTAATAATTGAAACACGTAACCGATACTTGAAATTGAACTAGATTGTAACTAAAGAGTTAAAACCTACACCTAGACCCCCCCCCCCCCCCACCTAGCTCACGGATTCATGTGGTCCCATATTATGTTGATATTTTATTAGATCTTGTTCCTTATTTTAATACATAAAAATCTAATGGAAGATTTGGTGAATTGGATTATAAGAAGAACCATTATAACATAACCATTCATTCACCAACACAACACCTTCATCTTCTCTTCTCCTCCCTCACCTCACGGCCACATACCACCACCACAACACCTCCATTTTTCAATCACTTCCAACCTTTCTAAGATGATACAATGGTGTAAGAAGCTAAGTTAGGAAGCTTGGTGGCCTTGGAGCTTGAAGGACCTTCACCGTTTGCTTTTATCCACTTCATTTCTACACTAGATCATCCCTAGCCTTGAGCTAGTAGTAAGACCTTCTACTCTTCATTTTACATCTATTTTAAGTGATTAAAAGATGATACAAGATGATTATCATAAAGAACACTAAGAAACAAGAAGGTGAAACATGAACATAAGCTTGAAATTATAAGAAAACTTAAAGGAATCATGTTGTTTAGTGTTGTTGTGATACTTGATGAATGATTACTTGTGTAAATGATGTTGATCGTCATATGATCTTGCTAGATCATGATTAAAAACATAATCTAGCAAGATGAGAGGATGAACATGATAGAAGTAAATGGATCATCCTCATGAGAAGCATCAACTTGAAATAATACATGGTTTTCTTGTATAATAATAATCCAAGTACGATATAATACTTGTAGATCTAAAAATTTCATGGATGATTTCTAAAGAAACCAAGTAAAAATGTAAGTTTTACTAAATCTTGGTTCTTACATAAACAAATCCTATTTTTGGTGGTTAAACAAGTGTAGAAACACTCGTGTAACAAGAAAATTTCATAAGGAAACATTTTTGTAAAATATGATTGCAAGTTGTAAACATCTAAATCCTTCAAGAATGATGTTTTTAAATAAACAACCACACTTTAAAGGGTAACTAAACTCACTACCAAGTTACTACAAATTTTCATAAACTTTCAAGTTCAAGAAGTAGTAGAAAATGCATATTTTTGGCAAGATTGGTAAGAGTAAGTTGTTTAGAATTGATTGTAAATTGATTGTGATGATTTTTACAAAAGAAAACGATATGCTTGAAAGCATGGAAACCTCCATTTTTAGGGGAAACTATGGCAAAAAATTTTCTAAAAATATTAACACTTAGAAAAAAAAATATTTTAAACAAATATTTACAAGTGTATTTTAACCATGAGTTTTCCATATAAACTTTGCCATAATTTTTTGTTACAAAAATACAAATATTGGAGGTTGGTTTTTACAAATAAAAGTGGCTAAATATATATTTAGAATATATATATACATTGAAGACACATATGTGTGATTATTTGTATACTTTGTGTAATAGTTATATTATTTTAGGACTTGAAATAATATAACGTATCAAAATGCCAAGGATTTCTATCCAAAATATTACCAAAATATCAAGGAATAAACATACAAGTTACACACAAAATATTAGCAAAACCGAACAAGAAATGTAACTTACAAAGTATTCCGGAAAATATATTCACAATTATATTTTGATAAATAATATTTTGGACACAAGGAAATGAAAATATGACTTTTATGGTTATCACAAGAGTATATCATATTTTGACAAGAAGGAAACATATGATTTTTGGTGAATAAAAATATATACGTGTTCACTTGAAATTTTTAGAAGATATATTATTTTTTGGAAAAAATATATATGTCCTTGAGTAAACTTGAAATACATTATTTTAGGATAAAAATAAGTTTATATATATTTTCTAAGTTAGACTTGAAAATATATTATTTTGGAACTACAAATATTTTGCCAAGAGAAAAATTATAAATATTTTTTCTAAGTAATACTTCTTAAATATATATATTTTGGATACATATATATTGGTGGACTTTTACTAGAAATAATATTCTGGAAAGTTTAATATAAATTTAAGTATACGAATACTTAATGAATACCATAAAAATACGTATTCTCATACGTATAGATACACACCAGAATACGACATCAATACATGGCAAAATATACAAATACAAGAATGCGAATACACATGTATAAGATACCCCCATCCTTAAGAAGGAAATACAAGTATCAATACCTGAGAAGTATTAAGTTAATATATATTGTCTAACAATTATTCCAAAATGTAATAAATATAATTTAAGTTAAAATATTAATTATTTTGACAATAATTATATAACTTGGAGTAATACCAAAGGCATGAAAGAAACGTAACTCAGAAACGTTAACACTAAGTTAAGGCACGGCCCGTTCATCTAATAGACATTAGTACGTTGTAGGTAGTCGTGTTCACCGGATAAGTACGAGTTAGGATTGTTGAAGACGCAAGACTATGAGTTTCATGTCCCCATTCCCTCTTAACTGTTTTCAGTTTTATAACTTCGGGGGCGAAATACATGTTACAATTGTTTACAAACGTTTTATACACAGTATGGTTAGCTAAGGATACTTGATCATGTGAGTGGTGGGTACAACACTTAAGGCCATTAATCCTCGTTGTAGGACCGAGGGACATGAGTGACAGATCTATTTGGGTGTAGCGAGCCCACACCCATGAGGACCAGGGTGGCCCATGTGGTGCTATGTCTTATTCTCGGAGACAAATCTGCTAGGTTTGAGTTTTCCTGCATCACTTCACACATATCAATGGCCTTGCAAACCATTGGTGATCTATTTTCCTTGTTGCTTTCATACCAAGATTTACATACATACAGACATACATTCAAAGGTTTACTCATACACGCAAACAAACACATGAACTCGCTCAACTTTTGTTGATGTTTTCAAACTACATGTGTTTCAGGGAATTAGTAAGTGGATCTGGCGGGCGTTGGAAGTTTTATGCTGCGTTAGGAATAAAGATGTCATCCATGGTCCTTGGGTTTGGTCAGTGTGTCTTATTCCTGGACGAGACATGTCTTCGCAACCTTGGTTTTATTTAATATCTTTTGATGAGTCCTTAGTGAACTCATAAACAATTTGAATGGTTTGTAAAACTTGAATTTGGAGTCTACGTTTTAAAACAATGTTATGTTTTAACTTATTTAATGGATGAAAAA